>JAQJVL010000027.1:2614521-2711938 GCA_035578905.1 Stictocephala bisonia | reverse complement strand
CGAACTTTATTATCAGAAATAAGCGTGATACTAAAAGCATGAAAACTAAATAAAAAATAGAGTAATACCTTAGCTTCTGTATGTTGGAAGTGACTCCTGACAATCGGTAAATGCCATCCACAATCCCGTGACTCTCGATAAACTCTGAACAGCACTTCAACACCATTGGAACTGAAAGTGAAAAGAAAAACATTTAATGAAAAGAAAAACATTTAATCGCATCAAATAAAGGAAGCTCGTGTATTCTTTTTCACAAAGTTTCCAAGTACATAGTACTAAATTCTATAGTTCTAAAATTAATAAAACATTTAAAGTCATGGTGCGTTACAAAATATAGACATATCCTTTTGTATTTATTTATATAAAACTATGAATGCAAGTACTAAAAATTCCTTAGTTAATTTTAAATTCATTCATCTTTAATTTAAGATTAATGAGTTTAATCGCCATTCTTCTAGTATGAAAGATTATTACAATGATATTTATATAAAATATTACTAAATTACTAAAATTATATTAAAGCTTATACAGTGGCCTCACAACTTTTCAGATTGCGACTATCCAGAATTTGACCTATACAGACTATATTAAAATAAAGGCATCTTATTTCTTCAGTGATGGTATCAGGTAGGTTTGCACTAGTGATGGGATTACCTGCTCTTTTAGCTGAGCAGTGATAACCGCTCCCGCTCACTTGCCAGACCTGTGATTTTAACCTGTGATTAAGAGTGATTCCGCTCTTTCAGCTCCAACTGTGATTTCGGCGATTCCGCTCTTTCAATTATTCTAACCGTGGTCCGCTCAATCCGCTCTTTCAATTCTAATTCTAACCGTGGTCCGCTCAATCCGCTCTTTCAATTCTAATTCTAACCGTGGTCCGTGATTCCATGTCCCTGAATGAACAACAAATTCAAATTACGGATTGGGCCTATGCTAGGATGGTTTGCAGTTATTGTTAGTTATTACAAGTGATTGATAAACGGAGTAGAATAAAACATAGGTGAGCTGAATAGTTAAGATGTTATTTGGCATGAAATATTGAACTTGTACCTAAACTATTGTACAGATAATTTAAATCCATGCAGAATATACAAAAAACAAATATATTTTTAAGTTAGATAGAATTTACCACACAAGCATTGTAGACAAGTACATTTTACAGCATACTAAATTTATTGATTATTATTGGTAATAGGCTATACACAATTATAAACTGAAGAAATATACGTTAGACATATATTAACCTAACCTAACCTATTTATCAAATTGATATATTGGTAAATAAATAAAAACATGTAGTTACTTTTAGATTATAGTTTTTTGTTGTTTACAATAGACTTTTTTATTGCTTATCTATTAAACACATCTGACAGAATATCAGTTTGATAGAAATGTTAATTAATATAACATTAATTATAAGCATTAGTCTCAAA
This sequence comes from Stictocephala bisonia, assembly GCA_035578905.1. Classification (NCBI taxonomy): domain Eukaryota; kingdom Metazoa; phylum Arthropoda; class Insecta; order Hemiptera; family Membracidae; genus Stictocephala; species Stictocephala bisonia. The sequence continues at coordinate 2,710,505 of JAQJVL010000027.1, read as the reverse complement.
ATAAATAAAGTTGGAGCAGAAACGAATTGCAGCGCTGCTCTACAGCAGACGGCAAGAAAGCAAACTAATTTACAGCTCAGTCGTTCTCGTTCAGTCAGTTCAGTCAAGAAGAACAGTCACATTGGCAGTTCACTTGAGAAGAGCCGGAGCGGGTGAGCTGATGACGTAGCAAATCACTGTACTGAGCGGTTTGGTTTGGACCCGTGATCACAGGTCGACCTGTGATTCTAAAATCACGGTGATCAAATCACAGGTCGTGATTTCTGGCCCATCACTAGTTTGCACTAGTCTTATAGATGGCATAGGACGAGAGGAAATGAAGGCATATTTAGTTCCCATTCCCTATATTGTGATTAACATTATTTTTTCCAGCTCTGTCCATACTTATAGAATGTTGCACCAAGCAACACGTTTCCTGCGCAATGTAACTTCTAGTTACTTTACCAATAATCAGAGCCAGTGATCCAGCTAGTGCAACTTCAACTTTCTTTCGGTTTTTAATCCATTATAAAAAAATTAAAAAAAACACACGTACATTATATAATACAAACACAACAAAATAAACTTAAAAGAGTTCATACACAAAGGAATAAAACAATTAAAGACACAAAACACTTTAAAGTAAAACTGTGTGTGATAAACGGTTCTAGTGAATTTGGGAAAAGATTGCTTCAGAATTAGGAGTGGGGAATGAGCGCTGAAGTGATTATACAAAATTTACACAAGTCTTTATTTGTACACACAAGTCAAGAGCCTACATATTAGCATTAGGTTATTGACTTTATTTGAATTATCGATATAAAACATAAGTCTAATTATAATTGAAGTTAGTTAAAAAACTGATATATTATATCTACATGCATGCATAGCTTATGTATTATTGATGTTTGGGTGGTCATCATCCTTTAATGGACCACTCACACCTTGAACTCTTGTGAATATGGAATTAGTGCCACATTGAGCCAGGCAGTCACAAGAAATATAATAGTTTTATAATTGGAACTATTTGAAAGAATTATAAATTAAGTGTATAAAACTATTTTGAAAATCAAGACTAACAATATTTATATGTTTCCTAGTCAATACATGAATAATAAAGAGCACATCTAAATATAGATGTTACTGGCAGTACTTTCAAGAGGAAATGATCCAAACCAATGGGAATGAACAATGTTGAAGGCTGATGAGTAAATCAATAATTAGCTAATTATTTAATTATATTAATGAGTATTATTTAAATAAATAATTTCTGTAAAATAAACATTCAAAATATAAACACTGAATAGTTACTTACTGTCATGCCCACTGTTAAGCAAGTGTTCTCCCAAATCACAGCCAAACACCCGTTCCTTCAATATTCCAGACTGCTTTAGTCTCCGACGGGATGGTCTAGATAAGATGAAAGCTCGGAAGAAAGCTATTAGTTTACCATGCTTCCTGAAACATCAAAGGCACAAATAATATTTACATACAAATTGAATTATTTTAAATAAACTACTCTCTTTTACTGAAAATATTAAAATCTTATACCAGATTATCTATAATGATCTAATATTTCCTATTTTATACACGTAGGAATTATTATACCTAGCACAATTTTTATGGCGTTTTATTAAAATATTGATGTTCAACAGTCATTATATAAACAATATTTGTAAGCTTATGTCCTTGTGGTTTTTATGGGAATATAATTACTGTAAATAATTCATTAATAATTTTGTTTGATTTAACCCTACTGGTGTCGATCGTCGATATTATCGACGATCTCCGATTTCGCTGAGTGTCATCGTCGAAAATATCGACGATATGTCAAGCTTTTATATATTGGCTGCTAACAGACCAAAAGCTGCATCAACGACGTTTAAAGTTATACTAATGGAAAGAGAACTTCCCAATGAACGTTTTGATGCCTTTGCTTTGCTCCAAGTCTGTCTCTAACGGTAAATTAAATTTAGTTTTTCTTACGACTCATTCAGTTCCCTTAGTGTCTGCTCTTGGTTGTATGCGCTGTAAACAACATTTGTTTTGCCGAGTTTATTTAGTGTTGATATTTTGATTTGTGTTTTCTTTATTGTTTTATAATAGTTTATGTTTACTGTGAATATTTATAGTGAACTGTGAAATGGGTGATCCTTGTCGGTATTTGTTGTACTATTATGTTGCCTAGCAACAATCGCTGCGACATGGTAGTTCACATATTTATAAAAAAACATATATGATACAATAAAATAATACCCATAACAATATATATTTTTCTGTTCACAATAAAATTTAGAATAACTTTGCTATTTTTCAGATTTTTTATTTTGATAATATAGAAGAATGTTATCTGGCAGACAAAAAATATTTATTTTTATTTTTAATTTTTTTTTTTTTTTTTTTTTTTTGAAATATCTGTTTGTGTAACTTTTTTTTTTAATGTTGTTCTATATTCCTCATCTTTTGCTTAAAAAAATGATATATAACACAACATATTTACTGTAAATTAAGTATTTTTTATATATTTCAACATAAACCCTTGCAGTACTAGCAAAAATCACCTGACACCAAAGAACAAATAGACCGACACCAGTAGGGTTAATGAAATTCTCATATTCGTAACAAATACTGTATATGCTTGAATCAAACTTTTGATTGCTGTATTATTCAATTAAATTAATTTGTAAGTTGTGTTTGCTTAATACATATTATTTCAACTATGTTTATTTCTGATATTTCTAATTCAAGAACAACAGATTTAAATTGTTGTTCCCAATTTATCCACAAATGTATTTTCAAACTCAATTATCAAAATAACATATAAATCGTAAAGTACATTATTTTCACTTACTTTTGAAATGAAATCCCGGGAGGTTCACTTCAAATTTTCTCAATATGTTTGGACAGTAGTAGACTAAGAAAAAAAAATGCCACTGGCGTAGACAACAACAAAAAGTACTATATGTCATAAGTGGCCACATGTATCCTGGTTCAAACAATAACTCTATGATAAACTTTTACTGAATTTCATTAACATGACAACAAGTTTGCTGTTTAGAGCCATAATTAGTCTGTGTACTATTCACAATTACAAGTGATTTCAAATACTTCTAAATATAATATTCACAGACCATTCAACAACTCAAAGAGTAAACTTGTCACGCCGTTACTGAAATTCAGCCACGAGAGCACATCAAGGTGATATAAAAATGTCAAAGAGTTAGTTTGCTACCAAGTGGCAGGTGGGAATTAATTGCACAAAGTATTTCATAAGTGAAAGTAATGTACTTTGGGAGTTATTTTGTTAATTTAGTGTAGAAATAAATGCTCTGTTCACAATTTAAATCCAGCTTTATTATTGAAACGCCCTGTACTATTTACCCAACACAAATATTTGTTGGTGACTTGCGGGAAATTAATGTGTTTTTGTTACATTTTCATTATCTAATAAACTATTTTGAATCATAGAGCAGACCTGAGGACTGGCTTAGTGGGTCCAGCGAGAGTGAGGGATTGATGCAGATTGAGGTTGCGAGGCAGTTTCTCCGTGATGACAGCGACACAATGAGAGGGGAAGAATCCCACTAGAAAACCCCTCTTTCCTCTCCACCACGCACTTTCCTCCGGCGGGGGCATGTCAATCACTGAGATCATATCTCCTATCTAAGCATATGAACATCAATAAAAATTAAAAAATCTAATCTAATTATTAAGTATCAATTAGTTGAAAAAATTAACAAATAAATACATTTTTTTAAAAATATTTCTATATATTAAAAGAATTGTCAAAATCTATTCTGAGTTTGTCCAAACGTTCTATTTGGCCGATTTTCTTCAATTTTTTTCATGAAAGGTATTAATGTACATATAAGGCATCAGACATTGGATTTAACTTAAGTCTGACTTCACTCAAGTTGTACTCAAACACCACTTAATTAATTTATGATTTCCAAGGTTTTTTCCACTTAAACATCTTTATCTCAGGTTGTAGTTGAGGTAGGTAGTTCATTTAGTTCTAAAAACACTCAGTAGATCAAGCCCTTTAATTGGGCTTTTGATCACCTAAAATGGTTGCATATGAGGATAGTTTTGTGCGGACATTATAAGCCAAACATATACACTGACTCACTCATCCAAAACTACAAGGCCGATCGACTTGAAATTTGGTAGATATGCTTGATTTCAAGGGATCAAAATGTCAATAAATAGTAACACGGTCCATGGAATTCTCTATGGGGACTAACTTGGAAAGTTTTACCTGTTTAAACCTGATTTTTTGACTGTGAATTGGCTACTGAGAAAGATAGTAAAAACATAACAAATTATGTTATAAAAAAGCAACAAAACTGAAAAATAATTAAATATCAGTCCCTCTATTATAATTAGTATGAGAATACACAACAAAAGTGCTTGTGTTGTTCAACATGGCAATGTTGCGCCCAAGTTACAAAGAGGGAGTGATAATGATAAGTGACGATTTTATGGTCCAGCGATCAAGACGCCTGTATCAATAATACATAAATTTTAATCTGTCAACACATATACAACACAAATTATTACATATCAGAGTTATTGACATCAAAACTGTCTGGGGTTTGTTAAACTTTTGTTTCGAGTAAAAGCTACTTGAGTTAAGTGATTAATTGTACATGCAAACAATTCTGACACTCTGTATACAAGTAATGATTACACATCAGAAGCGAAGAGACAATGTTAAAAAGTCAGACTACTTTATTTCTAATTTTGCTATTTCGGCACAGCCACTGTTAGGTTGAGCTTGTTGCGCGGCAGCCGAGAGAGAGAAAGAGAGAGGGGGGAAGATTACAAATTGCCATGAGAATGAGACAGACAGGAAATGGCAGACAACCAGCGCTGCGTATTAGCAGCCACTCTAAGCTAGTTTTGTCTGCTACAGGAAGTCTGACAATTTCCTTGTCTTTTCACTTCTTATAGATGTGTATTCTTTGATACAAGTTTCACTATCTCTGGTAGGTAGTTTTATTTGGTGATTTTTTTTAAACATGACAAAACAATCCAAAGGTGTGAAATAGTGGTCATTTTTGTAGTCCTACAGATAACAAAAAAATTAAAACATAACTATAGGTTCAAATATAAAGAAACAAATACGAAAGTTTTTCATAATATTTTTATTTATGTATACCTCGTAGTTATTGTAAGATTTTGTTCAAAATTGAGTAACTATAATTTTGATTCGGACAGTAGAGTAGACAAAAACAACTGGCAGGTCCATTTAACTTAATGTATGCTTGGTACTCAAAGTCCATTGTATTGAATATTGATTCCCCTTCCACTCTAACCCCCTTAGAGGACTCTAGTGTATCCAAGCATACGAAAAGTTGATAGAGAAGTTTATGTCAAATAAATCATTACTTTTAATATTATTTTACCATAGCGAAATATATCTACATTAAGTAATTGGTGATTATAAAAGTAGAGCATATAATCTATACACTCCTTAGTAAGTATAACTTTTTTACATGCCTTGAAACTCTAAGACAACTGCTGGAAAAGTAAAAAATCTGATTAGACTTAATAAAAGGTTATAGTTTCGATTCTTGGCTAACACACGGATGCACCATAAATGTTGACGTAATATTTGTTTTTGAAACACTTTTCTCAGTAAACTGATTTGCAAGTAACTTACATCAAAGGAAATCTCATCCGCGGCAACAGCTGTATACTTCTTTATGCTGTATGCAGCAGCTACGGCAGGAGTATTAATAGGACAGCTGTCTCCTTCAGTAACTAGCAGACGACGACCCCGATTGTCCAACTCCAGCCAGCTCAGTACGGGACCACAGTTCATCAAACTCCCTGCGATACTTGAAAGCCGAGTCATGTACGCTGACAGAAGCTTCTCCACATTTTCCTATACAAACAATTCATTTATTTAATTCACAATAGAAAAAATTTAAAAGATAAAATACAAAAAAATACCAATTCAATGAAGAATAATAATATTTCTGATCATTATTACAATACAGTAGTAAGTATTTAAGCTTGCGATACAGAAGACAAGGTTTTACTGTATATGTATAGAATACAAAAGCCAACTTACTTTGTATAAAAAATATTTTTGACAAACAGCTTGAGATTGTAGTAGGAAAAAGTAATCAAAATTCATCAAAGTGTACCTGTTGGACTGCACATTTAAATATGAATTCAATTACATAATGTACATTAAGTTTATGTTATTACATGAAAGTCAAGTAGTGTCCACAGGGTTGATGAGCAATCAAAACAGTAATTTTTACTGGCTGTTCACTGTTCTCTGTCAACCTAGTTACCAGAGTTTTCTTTGTTGGTTGGTTGTTTTATGTCTAATAATTTTTTAATTGTTATTTTAGCATATGTTGATGGTTGTATTTTATTGTTACGAGTTTGATATATATTTGATAACTTTTTTCATTCTACAAAAGAGTATATTGTAAAAATATTATAGTAAATGAGATTCACAAATTATTTCTAATGTCAGATAGCAAACATATCAATATATATATATATATATATATATATATATATAAATATTAAAAATTATTAATTTTTATATATCTATTATGATGATAAACGAATAACTTAAATAAATTACTTTTGCAGAAATTGTTACCTTGAATACCACACTTGAAATTGTTACCTGATGATTTACAAAATCTGATCTTTACACTGTGAGTTGGCATGAAGAATATGCCAAATAAGAATATGAAATTTATTTTTACTGTTCACTGTTCTCTGTCAATCTAGTTACCAGTGTTTTTTGTGTTCATTGTTTGTTTTATGTCTAATAATTTTTTTTATTATTACTTTTATCATAAGTTGATGGTTATATTTTATAGTTATGAGTTTGATATATGTTTGATAACTTTTTTCATTCTACAAAAGAGTATATTGCAAAAATATTATAGTAAATGATATTCACAAATTATTTCCAATGTCAGATAGTAAACATATCAATATATATAAATATTTATAATTATTAATTTTTAAAAATCTATCAAGATGATAAACGAATAACTTAAATAAATTACTTTTGCAGTCAAAGAAACAACTCACAAATCAAGAAATTATTGCTTGTTTTTAAGGGCTTTTAATTTTTTTTTTTTTTTTCTCTCAGTATTCAGCTCACAATCTTAAGGTCAGATTTAAACAGGCAAAACTTTTAAACTTCCTCCCAATAAAACCTTCAGTAGCCTGTTACCAATTTCACATAATGATTCATTGACATCTTTCAAAACAACTCACTTGTTTATAACCACACTTGAAATTGTTACCTGATGATTTACAAAATCTGATCTTTACACTGTGAGTTGGCATGAAGAATATGCCAAATAAGAATAAGACATTTATTTTCAAATAATAAGTTTTAACTGAATATACAGTAATAACAAAGATAAATATTTAATGACAAAATGAACATTAAAACCAAAATTAATAAAGATATTTAAACAAATGTTTACAGAACAGTATCAATCATGAAATATCATAAAAGATGTTGATCTTAACTAGTAAGAGTTGTAGATAAAGCATTCAACAATTAATTATTTAAAGTCTTAAAATAACTTTTTTTAAATATTAAATAGTAAACACTTCCTTTGAGAAAGGGCATTCAGCAATAAAACTAACATTCCATTGTTTTTAACTTAGATTTCACCTGAGAATCAGGAACAACTTCTGGCAGCTCGGTGAGATTGCTGAACTTGCGGTCATAGACACACCGGTGCAGTTGTTGGTCCAGCATACGGAAGTTCTCGTATGTTCGTCTGAGAAGCCATGTCTGAGCCCCACTAGTCACACGAACTGTCACTGCTTTGTTGTCAGTTTCCGCTTCACAAACTGAACGCAGAGACTCATCCTCACACAGTGCCACCTAATAACCCATCTTATTAACCATGTAAAAATGTGTAATCTAATAAATACAATAGTATATATGTATTTATTGACAAAACAATGAAAATATACTTTTTTTAAACAAGATCCAAAACTAAACAGTAAAATAATTATCTGACAAAAACTCTCTTAGACGGTGAGAAAAATCAGTTTCTGGGTTTACATAATATTTAAAAATCATAAAATTTTTTAAAAATTTTATAATTTTTAAATTTCAAACTCAAAAATAGAATATTGAACAAGTCTAAAAATTTTAAAATGAACTGAATGTAGTAAAATCATTAAAAGAAGCATATTTAAATTACTGTCTTCCTAGGGATTTTAAGCACAATTTCTATTTTGTTAAAAAATTAAAATTTATTACCAACAGATGATCTTTGTATTTTAACTTTTTTACACAAATTGAAGTAGATATTGCCTCAAATCCTAGTACTATTGGTTGAAGAAAATTGTTCAAAACTTCAGTGACCTTACCTGAAAGTTGCATGTAGAACTTCACTTTAAAAGTAAACACTGACTTCACGCTCATGCACAGTCAGATATTGCTTCTGCTACAGTTGTTATAAAAATCATTTCAAACAAAACCCTAGACAATCACTTGCTCTCACACTCCAATAATTAAAATTGTTAAAAATTAACAATGGTTAATATTGTTAACCATCTCTTTCAAATAATTGCAGCCTTATGATCCACCATTTTAAAATTATTCATTACAATTAACCAAACTGCCTCGTATAAGCTGTAATGAAGTCTGTTCCTATTTTAATTGATTATACAACATTAATTTTTGGTATCATGTTAAAAAAAAAACTAAAAGGAGAAAGTTCTTCCATCCTTTACAGACAAATAGTACTTATAATGTTAGAAGTGGGAATTTAGATAACAAAAATGTGCATTACATAACTAGATCTGTACAAACAATTTTAAAATACCCACAGAAAATAAAACAGTTTGTTGTGCTATTTTTAATATTTGGGAGCAAAGATTTTTAATGAAATTCCTTTAAACAAAGGAATAATGAACAATATTTTATTAATAAACAATTATTTGGCTGATATCATAAGTTATTTTGGTACTTTCATTGAGATTAACTTTTTGTATGTTTTATTTACTATTGTATATATTGTTATTGATTATTGTGTGTATTTATTTATTTGTATATATTATTATTTATTGTATTGTGTCATCATTAGTAATAATTATCATTATTAAATTCTTATATATATAAATGTACTTAGCAGATACCCAAATTGCGATTTTACTGTATTATTTAAGATACAAGACTCATATTGTTAATTCATTGTTTTTTATCTTTACTAACTTGCACTACTTGAAAAGTTGGCCAGTCAATTAAAAAAAAAAAATGTTGACTGAAATATGGTTTTACTAATTGAAAATAAATGTATTTATTCAATAATTAGCAAGAGATAACACATTTAGGTTAATACATTAAAGATATCTGCAAAATTAATAAATAATAAATTATATATATTAATTTTGGTATACAATTTTGGTAATAAATAATAAATAAATAAAAAATAAATTAATATCTAAAAGTAATCCCTCAAGGTAAACAGTAAGTTAAAATAAATTAAATATTTGTCTTAATAACATTTATCACAATATCCATGAATTGTATAAACCTAATTTAAACTGTCTTATTACTTTAACTACACCTATTCTAAACTGTATCATACAAAAATGTGTTATTGTTATCAACTACATAAATAATAAAATAACTATACATACTATAAAGAAATTAACCTACATAAAATAGCATCACACATACATATACTAAAATCTGGACAATTTGTATCTACTCACCAATGTATTTTTCAATAGCCCTTCTAGTAAGACTATTTTTTTTTTTTTTTATACGGAGGCTGGAATTTTTTATACATACCCTTTAATAATCAATTAATAATGAACGACAATCAATAATTTTTTACAAACTAAAGCTTAAACAGGTTTTGTACCAACTTTTACATTAGAACGAAAAATAGCAGTAGTTTATCACAATATTGCTACTTAGGAATTTTAGCAGAAATGAAAACTTGTAATGTATAATGGAATGTTTTGTTTGAATTATAGTTATTTTTAATCTGTATAATTGTTGTTGATGTCAAGCAACTGATAGCAACATGCAGTTACATGTTTTCAAGGCCATAACATTTTACGTTATAACATGCCTTTACTTGCATGTTAGTAAAGTAATAGTTAAAGGATTTTTTCCAAATATGAAATGTTCATACTTAAATTGTACTGAAATTGATTACACATTTAGTCCCTTTAAAACCATATTTTATGATAATCTGTACTGATACATCAGGCATTCAAAAACTCATAAGCAAGGAGAGAAAAATTAAAACTCAATCTCTTTAGAAACATTTTACTTCGCTAATAAATCTAAATGTAATGGATTCATACTCTGATATAAGAAACATGAAAATAGCATAAAATTAAATGTAAAGAATAAATTTTTAAAATGTTCACAAATCTATAATACCAGTTAGTCATACAATACCAAACGTTGAATTAGCTAAATTCAACTTTTACTACAGCTGTTTCCCACACTGTAAACTCATTTGATAAACCTCTAAAATCCAACATAACTCAAACCAATTTGAGTAACTACAGTTAAATGGCACAATAAACGCAATGCCAATTGAGTCAAGGTGGACTACTTATATCTGAGTCATGCTGGATGTAATGTTTGTTAACAGAGTGACCTTCCCATGAGTCATCCGATGTTGTTGGATTTAGAATGCCGATTTGGGACAACATGTTGATGCTTGCCCCAGATTATATGTGTTGGTAAAAATATTAAATAAAACTTTATACAGTTCATATAGATGATCTATTAAGTGTTTTTATTAGCTCTCAAAATATCTATTTAATTTTACGATATCATCTTTATAACAAAAATTGAGCATGATTAGTAAATATTCTTAATATTAACACATCTTACAATGGTAACAAGGTGAACAGTAAAATGGTCTACTATAAAATTACTGTTCCAAAACACCAAGCAGGATTTTCTAAGAACCATTAAATTTAATCACTTTCCTACTTGATAGGGATCTTACAGTGTACAGGAATACACCTCAGTTTAATACAACAGCTTGATGTGCTGTTAAGTTTGGTTTGGCAATGGGGCTAAGTGGTATATTAGAGGTCTCATGTTCTATCCCTGGGATGGAGCACCTCAAGTTCCCCAATCCCCAGGTTGATCCAACATTGTGATGTAATGGCGGAGCAAGGACTGTGTTAGTGAATCCTGTTATTGAACACAGTAACATCAGGACCCAACACACTAACCAACACATTCCCGAGCAAAAACACTGTCTTTGTGACCGATTCACAGATTATTATGACTTTGGTTCAGTTTAGCGACAAGAACTCATTATCAACTAATTCAACAGAAAAGGAAGACTTTTTCTTAAATAAAAACATATTATTTCTTTTGTTTTTCTGTAAAACCACGAAAAAGGCTTAACTTTGTGCCGCAATTCTGATGTCCGAAGAATCCAAACTAAGAATCCACCATTACCACTGTATTGTATGCCTTTGGTTATAAAAAATGAAATGTTTCTACACCTAATATGAGCTAACCTTGTATAACTAAGATTTTACCTTGTCTATTAATTATTAATTTTCAGGCTTGTCAATTAGCTGAAAATCAGACCAGCACTACGTGGTTTGGATTCCACGTAAAGCTGTAGGTCCCTTAGTTGCCCTGGCTGTTGGGCTATTAATAAATTGCCCTTTCTGAGGAACAGTTGAACTCAGTTAGTAACCAGGCTACACTCATCTACACTCATCCTACACTCATAAAACCATTCATATTCGCCTTAAAATACGCACAACGTTGTGTCGGCATCTCATATGTAAGAATGTAAGAATTAAATTGTATTGATTATATTAATGAATTAACTCAGATAGTGAGCCACTCAATGAAATGACTTGTATGCCAAAATTATTAAGACAAATTTACCTAATTGGAGGTGTCAGTTCTCATAGCGCTAAATCAATCAAATTACAAGTTAAGTAATCCCCAGTTACAAGTTAAGAGTTAAATATATCTAACAATGAATCTATGTATAGATCAGAACATATAAATTGCAGAGTTGTCTCTACACAAGTTAGAATATCCTAATGTTATTCTTAAATAAAGTAATAAAGATAGTGGCTCTATTATAAATTTGCACATAATTTTGTATACTAAAAAAAGTCTCATAAAAAATAATAACATACAAATTTATTTTATGAGCTTAAATTTATTTTATGCTCATGTCAGAGAAGGAGCTCAAAGACGCTGCTCTGCTTATTTTAGCTAACAAACAGGTGTGATTAGTACGACTCTTAACTATTAGATGTAGCGTAATAAAACTGCATGCTACATAGTTGCATTTTCTTTTTAAATATGGTGAGACATTTTTTTACCATAGTATTAAATATCAAATTCAGTATGTAAATTAGAATATTAGTCTATCCATTTCATGACGTTTTCAACTGTTTGAAAATTTGAAGTCAAGAAGTTGGAGGGATCATGGAAGTGGTGACCTTGGGTGAATTCTAAAGATACATAAGTGTAATGTGTAGTAAACATGAATTTGTACACAGCTTGATTCAGGAGTGTGGTTCAGAAAAACAAGGGCTACTTTATAAACTAATGTTAAAAGACTTATTTATTAATCCTCTTTTTACAAACATCTTTTGGTGTTATCTTTAAGGTCTATGTCTATTCAGGATCATAATAAACTACAAATATTAAAGAAGGAGGGAATTAGAATATTATTTAACTTAAAATCTTATCAATCATGGAAACATACTTTCCATCCATCAACGCTGAAATCACCTATCACTTTATAAGAACTACACTAAGACTGTATAATGGTTGTTGTTTCTGTTCTTGAATTAACACACTGACAAAATAAATTCAATTAAGGATGTTTTGCATAAATGGATTTGTACGTTTGTAAAAGTTGTTTTTTATTTAATGAAAAAAAAATATTTGCTTACTACTAAAATCATATTATATTAACAATGTGAATTTATGGGTAGGCGGGTGGGTCAATACCACTGAACGTTTATGGGTGAAAGAGGTGGGCGGGTGGGTAAAATAGCCCTACGTAACACACGATATAATTAACCATGAAGGAATAACAAAAAACAGTGCATACAATGTAACTGACTTCCAGATATTTTGCTCGAACTGACAAAATTACTGGTTTAAGTCAGACCACAAGTAATTGGAGGAAATCCCTGGCTTTGAATGTTACTCTCAATTAACGGTAACATAAATATAAGCTCCGGATTCAGTTACGTACGCCTATGTCAGGGGATATGGTGTGGAAGCTGCGGACATTTAGAGCTGATAATTGTAGTTGGAGATCAAAGGGGATAGAAGACAGTGATCTGTAGATCATATTCCGTATGGTGGTAATGACCCTCCTGCCCACCATACGATGTATATACCTGGATAGGGCCAAGTTCCACATGCTCGTAGTGGAAGTGAGCACACTCCTCCAGCTTGGGGAAGCGGGACCTTCCCTCAGGAGACACCCCGGTGAGATGGTGTATACGCACACTGCCTCCCCCACTGCCTGTCACTGTGCGCACCTCTCCTTCCACACAGAGGCCTCCGCTGGTCTGTAACACACACACAACCATCAGTTAATGATGATGTAAGAAATAATATTACAGACATTCACTAAAGTTGGTCATTATATTCATGCACCGATGATCAACCATTACTTATAACAATAGTTTACAGAAGTCACGAAATGCATAATACTAGTATACGAGTATTAAAAAATGAAAGAACATGTTGGCATGCACGCCTATACTGGTCCGGTGGTCAAGGGGCAGACTGGAACACAGTTATTTTAATAATTCAGTAGTGCGGTTTTAAAACACCATAATTATGTAATGTTTATATACTGGGTGTAACTAAAAAGATGTCCTGGCTATATATTTTTGGATCCTACAAATAATTTGGAGAAGAAAATGAAGAATAAAGTTGTATTGAATTCCACTCCATTTAGTGTCTATTTATCTCGCGTGTTTTTATTTTTTTTTATTTTAGTAACTCAAGAACAGTTTGACCAAATGGCTTGAAAACTTGCACAGCTCTTTACATTAAAAGACTTCTTTACTAACTTTCTGACGTTGGTTGCGTCTATTTGTGTTTTGTTTTAGTTATTTTTAGCCATTTTAAAATGGCTGTCTTTTAACATTTTAAAATGAAACTATCTTGTAAACTGTTCAATGTTCATTAATTTTACACAAGTATAAAAATATTTAGCTAGTTTTACTACAAATCTATTGGTATCTTAATTTTTATTGGAAATCTATAATTAGTAGAGTTTTGGAAAAGTGTGTATTTTACTGCATTCTCTGCATACTGTAAAAAAATAAACTTTTTACTAATACCTCACTAATAATAGACTGACAATAAAAATTTAAAAACCAATAGATTTGTAATAAAATTAACTAAAAATTATTATTCCTGTGTGAAAGTGACGAACCTAACATTTAAAAGATATTTTAATTTAGAAGTTTTAAAAGACTGCTGTTTTAAAATGGCAAATGATAACTCAATGTCTATTTTTATACTGTTTGGTAGTGTTAATGTAAAGATATGTGCAAAATTTCAAGCCATTCGGTCAAATTATTCTTGAGTTTTCTACAGTTTAGACGAATATTTGAAGTGCCAGCATTAGTGGTTTATAATATTTTGTTTTTAAAGGGTTTTATAATAAACTGTATGATTAATTAGGCTATTACACAATGTACATAATGCTATAAAAAGTAAAGGAATTTTTACACAATGCTAAAAAAGGTAAAAGAATTTTTGATTAGATTTGAGTTATTAATTTTGCTATAAAAAACACATTAAGACAGATAGACACCGAACAGAGCAGAATTCGATAAAACTTTATTCTTCAGTTTCTGCTCTAAATTTGTTGTAGAATTTGAAAATATAAAGCCAGGACACCTTTTTAGCTACACCCTTTATAATTATATTTATATATTATACAAGATAACATATAAATGTACATGTCATTACATTAATTAAAATCTTACAATCCACGCAAACTAATTAAGCCACTTCCTTTAAAAATCTTTTAAAAGTCTTATCACTTAATGACTTTAAACTAGTTCGGAGGGTATTGTAGGCTTGGAGTCCGAAGTACGAAAACCCCTTCTTTCCCACTTGAAGCTGCCACACTCTTGGTAATACCAGCAATGCATCCTGTCGAGCATTACACTTGAGCTAGGCGATAGGCCATTCATTATTACCGCAATACTGTCCATTAATCAAATAATAGTTGTTTCATTATAAAGAAACATACCAACACCAACTTAGCTTCTTTAAAATGTGTAAAAAAGACTATTCCATACACATATTAATGAAGTCTTTTTAAAATTTAAATTAAAATACACATTTAAACTGTACTGAAGAAGTCTACGCTATTTGTGTTGTTTGGTGGTCAAGGTTTACGGTACAAACTGAGTAGCTTGTTAGCTAGAAAAGTAATATTACTCCCAATAATTCCACCATAAGCAGTAAATCTCTTAGTTGTCCTGTGATTTAGATTGTCAATTTTACCTTCCTAAGGTTCAGCTGACTTATGTAAGTACACTCGTTCTTGTACTCTTATTCGTAACCCTTATTTCCCCTTATCTTGGCTATCACCTTCTTAATTGAATAAAGAAATGACAAGACTATGATAAAGTTTTACTTTCATTATCAACAGTTAAGATTTCATTGATTGTTTATTATTCAATAAGATTATTTACCATGTTCAAGTAAAAAAGTTTCAGTTTGAGGGATTTCAAAACTATACCTAACCAGAGCTATGAAATAGACAAGAAATGAAATGTTGAAGAAAACAAGACTTCAACATTACAATTAACTTTACTATTTCATAATATCTTAATAATATGGAGTAAATATTTCAAAATAACCACTGTAATTTTTTAAAAGTATTATTTGCTCTATAAAGCTAATATGGAATGTGAATGACATGATCTATCTTTACTTAATACTCAAGGCTATGACAGACCTGAGCGCACTCTGTCTCATGAACCCACTCAGCCTTCCAAACAGCAGATACTACTATGCACTTTTCAATGGGGCCATTCTTGCAAGAGTTATCAATAAAGAACTGCAGCCGCCTCGTTGAAAAAACTCGGTCATGCCGCCTTTTTATATGAAAGTCGTCCATAACATTACTGACAAACTTTAGAACATTTTTTACATGCTTGCAGCGGATAAATCTACTCACAGTGCTTCGATTTTGGGAGATCTGGAAAGAGTTATGTCTATATTTTTTCTTGTACTCAAAGTTTGCTTTCCTTTGAGGACAGCTTATGCTTCGTTGAAGAGTACAATGCCTAGACTTTCCAATCACATATTTGGACTGCCAGCTGTTCCAATCATCACCCTGTACTTGCTTTAGTTCACACAAAATTTCTTCCAACAGATCTTCAGTCATTGTGCAATGAGAATCGAAAAGTAATAATGAAGAAACACAAATCCTTCTCTTAGCACAAACTAGTTTAAAAAAACGTTGTCTTTTCCACTAAACAGAATATATATATAGGCCTAAATATACTGTATATATTTAGGCCTAGCAACTATATTACACAGATTTCAATTGACGTTAGTTGAATAAATAAACAAAATTTTGCAAAAACTTCAACTAAATTATAATAAGACAAAAACCAATTATATATATAAATGACAAAACCAAATAGATTTTTCGTGATCTGAATAGAGAGTAAGGCCAGACACAACTAGTTGATGTAGAGATATTGGTGATTGAATTGATAGTCCTCAACTGAAATGACAAGCTCTGCTGATAAGGGCTAACTGTATCCCAGTCTGAATCACTGTACAAATATGCTGATTTACTGTCATTAATTGTAAAATGTAAATATCAACTAAAGATAAGTAATGGTGTATATTATTTACTATGCAGCTGTAATAGATAGAGTACGTTATTTACCTTTTTTTTCCTAACATAGATAACACTTAGCACAATAATTAAGCTAATTAACTATTGTCTCCCAGATTGATTAGCGAATAAATATAGTATATAGTTTGGTTGAAATTTTATATGTCACATATGCTGTTCCGAGGTTGACTATGATGTAGCGAAAGTGTGATAATGCTACACAAATTCCTAAAGGAAGAGACAAACACAAAGCAACATTTTTAAAAGCCTATAAAAATATGCCTTTGCAGCTTAACAAACCTTTTGTATGACTTTAACATATGGGACCAAAAGCCATTTAGCAAGTTTTTGCCCAAGATAAGCTTCTCAAAGCATTGTAGAGATGTAGGTCCTTACATTTTATATAGTGAGAACGTCTTGCCATCTTGGGAAAGCATGTAGATGGTATAAAACTTAAACAAATCAGTCTCTCTCCTTCCCTAGTAAAAGTCTAATGGTACTTTCTCATCCTGCTTACCTAAACACTACAGTGGTACAGACCTGCCCACTCACCCATACATATAGGATCCTGCCCATACAAGTACAAGGGTTTTTATGTACATAGTGGTACATAAAAATATGATAAAGTGAAACATAAATGGAATTGTGATTGTGATTATGGAATCATCAGATAAGTTT
Organism: Stictocephala bisonia; assembly: GCA_035578905.1. Classification (NCBI taxonomy): domain Eukaryota; kingdom Metazoa; phylum Arthropoda; class Insecta; order Hemiptera; family Membracidae; genus Stictocephala; species Stictocephala bisonia. The sequence goes on along the minus strand of JAQJVL010000027.1, from coordinate 2,692,977 downwards.
TATGATGCCCAAAGTTAACAATGATCTACCACGTAATTGTGACATAATGACTATCTAATAAAAAAATGTTTTGGTAAATATTTAAAGTTCCTCCTTTTTGGATGATTTTTTATTTTAAAAACACATATTTCATATTCAAGAGGATCCAGCTTATGTCAGATTGTGGGCTGGTAAAAATATTAGATTATGTACTTTAGTTATTTTCTACTAAACAACCTCGGAAAAATGCACTATTGACGTAATACATTCTTTGATATTATCAAATTTATTAGGGCCCAAAATATAATACAATCTTTAAAGTGACACATGAAATAGACATAACCAAACACAAGTTTCCTGATTTTGGAGAACAGATAAGAGGAAATCACATAATTTAAGCTGTTTCACAGTATGGTCAATGTAGTACATGAGTCTAATTGCTTGTTCACATGTAGTCCTTGTTTTTTTGACGAAACATTGCTGTTTTACATGAAAACAACCAAACCTAATGTGGCATTCAAACTGTCTATCTGTGATTCTCACATGATACTGCCAACATTTAGTTTTAATTACACTTGATTTTTAGCTCTTATTATGTAAACCAGTTGTTTATATTTCAAGTTCCTAATGTGATATGTTGAAATATTATTCAGAAAGAAGAGTTACAAACCAACATAATAGCACTTACGTAAGCGCAGTTTGTCGAGAGTTAAAATAGGGGGTTGCAATCTTTGAGAACTATCACAGAAAATATATTTTTTATTATCTTACTATTATATAAAAATCTAATGGTGTCTGTCTATCTATGTAAGTGTGTTACTCAATCACGCAAAAACTACTAAACCCAATCAGCTTAAATTTTGGGATCTTTTCCGTTATACGTATACCACTATTTAATGTCGGATCTTTTCCGTTATGTGTCAGCAATCCCAAAATATTTCCATATACATCGTGCCGCGGCAGTTATGGTTAGGTTAGGTTAGCATAGCCTATTGTAGAATGTTTTTACAAATTACAGGTTCATTCTACAATATAATAACCTAACCTAACCATAACTGCCGCGGCGCGATGTATATGGGCGGCCTCGATGTATTGGGATTCTAAAGGTTGAAAATGAGGAAAACATGTTTTAAATCAATAAATTGAATACCGTGTTCCGTTATTTATTCCAAACAATGGTTAAAATGTATTATTCAATATATTTAAATAGTGGTATACGTATAACGGAAAAGATCCAAATTTTGCATGGTCATTCTTAGGGTCTCTGGTTAACACTTAGGCCTATCGTAGGTTGGACAGTAGACATGTGACATCACATGGGCAAAATCAGCTGATTTGTTTATTCAATTAAATACTGGCACTGTAACTAAATCTACCAATTACATAGAAGCATTCAGCTAAATAGTAATCAAGTTATTTACCACTTATCAGCTGGAATTGTAAACTACGGAAATAAGAACAGTATTTTTATGTCTATTTTTGCCATTTCGCCCATGTGACGTTATAGGAGGTGCACGTGATACCTACCGTCTTCTTTTCTAGGTAGGGTACCGTGTACTGAAGTAAATACCATAACAAACCAAACCAGAACGCACTTTTGCTTTATACAGATGCCAGTAGGTACATACCATACCTAACCTAGAGTTAACTTATTTCATCATGTTTGTATTACTGAACGCAATTAGCACAATGTAAATCAACGTAACGAAGGACTTGTGCTAGTAATTAAATAAATAATCAATTTCGATTAAGTTATTGAAAACTAAGCGTTCTTTTTCTATACTAATAGTGTAAAATTGCACTAACTCAATACTTTGTAGAACCAGAGATAATCGAGTTATTTAGAACATTGACTTTTATAATAGCTTTTAGTAAATTAATACATAAAGACTCAACTTACATCATCAATTGATTGCAAACAAGTATGCAGTTATTGTATCTGTGAAAAACTTTGAATATACAACAATTATGGAAAAGCTTAATGTGTTAAAAAACTGTTTAATTGAAGATTGTTTTTCTTAATTTAACACCTGGCTGCATTACAGAATCGCCAGAGGACTTAAATATCCATTGCATACAATCATTGTTAAACAAATAATACAATGTCCCATCAATGTATTTGACACATATAGTCTAAAGCTAAAGCACTGTGTATTCCTTCAAGTTTAAATACATATCACCTAGAGCCAGAGACATATTAGAATAAGTAGAAAGAAGAAACGTATATAGTGACAGTAGTGACATTGAAGACACATTTGACCTTCCAGATGATGAGAGATATTAGAAATAAATAAATACATATCACCTAGAACCAGAGACATATTAGAATAAGTAGAAAGAAGAAACGTATATAGTGACAGTAGTGACATTGAAGACACATTTGACCTTCCAGATGATGAGAGATATTAGAAATAAATAAATACATATCACCTAGAGCCAGAGACATATTAGAATAAGTAGAAAGAAGAAACGTATATAGTGACAGTAGTGACATTGAAGACACATTTGACCTTCCAGATGATGAGAGATATTAGAAATAAAAACTATATTGCCATACAGTTTTGCAGACTGAGTAGAACCCAACACAGTCATGTTTTTATTTCCCAGAAGATTTATAATAAATTAAAAGATCTAGTTAATAAATACCCGACAACACTTTTTAAAATCAAACTGTATAACTGGTTGCTAAAAAATCCATTTTATGAACTAGGGGAGTTTTTCAGTATGCAAGATATTAGTTTCTAGATTGTTGGACCTTAATTTAGAATCATACCTGTTATGTAAATTACTGTTTACTTAAATGATCGTTTGTTAACCATGTTTGTCATTATAGGTTGAATAATGTATATGTGCAATATGATTGTTTTGTTTTGACTATGTCTGTTAGATGTATATGTGACTGTGTCAATGCTTTATGTAAAACGACAATAAAGATTATTTATTTATATAAAATAGTGTATAAAGTTAGGTTTGGTGCTACAATTTATTCCTATCATGATCATTGACAATTCATTTTTATTAATGCACTTAAAGTATTCTCTACAATATTTGTATTTTTGAATTTTTTTGGGTTTACTGTACCTTTTGTGACGATAGTCCAAAAAACTTGAACACTTGTTAGTTCAAAATTGTGCTCAAGGGATAAGAACATTTAAAAAATTAAAATATTATTTTTTGTTAACATATCTACATATCCTTAGCATTTCAGAGATGTATAAAATTTCATTTCTTTATAATCTTTTTAATTGTTAATGAATTTTTAATGAACTGCACATAAATGTTAAAAAAGCCTTGAGACTTTTATGTTTTACTATATTTATATTTGGAGAATTAAGTAATTTAAGCCATGTGCCTAATTAGCATATTTCAGGTGCATGGCTTGTACTTTAGGTCTGTAGTTTAAACTATGAATATGGTTTTTCAGTACTATTACAAGCAACATCTCTGAATCTATAACTATCATAACTGTTATTGTACGTTAAAAATCCAAAAAGAAATATACATAATATTTAGGTGCAAGAAAGAACTATTCATTTACAATTTAACATAACTGCTAAGCAGTACATCACCAAAAACAAATAGAACTAAGAAAAAACTATTCACTTTCTAGTGTTATGTGTTGAGTGAGTAGGTCACCTCCTTCCAAGAGAAATTATTATGATTCAGATTTGACATGCCACACAGCTTGTCGTATTTTAAGGCAAATATGAATGATTACTTGAGAGTAGGATGAGTATATGGATGACTTGTGTAGTCTGGTTACTAACTGAGTTGGACTTAGCTCAGAAAGGACCATTAATAGCCCAATAGCCATGAAAACAAAGTACCTACAGTTTTACATGAAATCCGAACCATGAAGGCTAATTGACAAGCCTAATACTCAGTTATATTCATTACACAACATTCAGATTCTGACTACCACACAACAGGGACTCCTCAGACTTCTCCGCAAACAGGCAATCTACCTAACCACTCTACACAAGCATTTGTCTTGTAGAGATCTGCTAAATATCCATCTTTACTTGACAGGAAAGATAATTTTTGGCTAACCTACTTAGAAAATGCTACAAACTGATTTGGTCAATTAATTCCTCGTGTAAAAAGTTAGTTCTTAATCTTAAAGTCTGATTTTATCTGACATTAACAGCTTCCTGAAGAGGCTCACTTTGATGGAATGAACAAATGGTTCTGCACCAAAGTTGCACACAAACATTGTGCTGTAATAGTTTGTCGCAGTTTCCGCAAGGGCCATTGGCGACCTGCCAAAACCTGAGCAATGCAATCACCGAATATTGTTGAGTTAAACTAACCACATCAATTGTGAAACTTTTTTTTCTAAGAAGTAATTTGGCTTGAAATAAAAAGGAAAATGTCTGTTATAGTGGCAAAGCCTATAAAGTTATCTCTTCCATACTTAACACAGTAATCAATTCAATTTATACTTAACGCTAAAAATATAAAATACGAGTCTCAATTTAATTTCTAACAGCTGAATTAGTTATAATAGTACTTTCTCGTTTACTTAATGATCATTAGGCATAACTCACATAAATTTTTTAGTCCGGGTAAACCAAAATTTGAATTGACTGTGAATCAATTATTAAATATAAGAGTACTTCAACAATCACAGAACTGAGATGAGCTGTCACAAAATAAAAAAGTCCTTCAGTACTAACACTATTCCTTTGATTTAAAGTTCTCCTCAGGAAAAAAATGGTCAAAAATAAATGTTTGGTTGATTTACACTTACAACATGAGATATGATAAATTAATGTATGACTGAAATTGTGACAAACAAAACTCAAAATTTGTTTATATTAAAAAGGATATAAACTATGAAGAGACCCAAAAAGAATTTGAATTATTTATTTCGTCAACTCTTGCTTTTTAACCCTTTACTGGTTTCGTGAAATCTACAACCTTAACTAGTATCGTGGGGTCTTTTGAAACCCCAGCCAAAGAAAACTTAAAATAAATTTGTTTATAAAAACATATATTACGGTACTAGAAGTCATTTAATTATACACCACTATATGTTTTGTATCAAAATGAAGCAGAATGGGTATTATAGATGAACGTGTTGTATTTTTTATAAATTTTTTAAATCAGCATTACAAAAATAGTCACTTCTTTAAGGTGTGAATTTGCAATAAGTATTTTACATTTTTAGTTATTTATTTCAAATTATTTTTTGTGTTTTAATGTTTTGTGTTTATTTTTTGTCTCATGATGTGTGTAGCTACCTGAATCAACAAAAGCTCTAATTTATTATTATTAAAAAATTTAAAATATTTACTGTCTATAAAATATGCTATACATTTATTTTTTATAAAAGAAGTCAAACAATTTTCCATACATTCTGAATGTAAACTTGTTTACAGTATTATAATCTACTACAAGATTACCTAAAATGACAGTACACATAAAATATTATTCATCTCAAAAATAAAAAAAGAATACTTATTGACCAGTTAAAGGTTAATAATCACTATAAGCAAATTACAATAATTAATTTGTTCCTCTTAAAAAGTAATATTGTTAGTACGAAATATTTTTCAACCTAGCTCTTTGTCACAATAGACAACAAACTGTATTCATCGTGGACCCATATGTAAGAATGTGTATTAATATTACATTTTCATAACTTTGTATTATCGATCCGTTGTATTTTCGCAACTTGCAGGGCGTTGGCCTTTAAAGGTCAGTGAGGCAAGGACGTTGCCACCGCCCTGCTGGAACTAGTGCTACTGTAATGTATTAGCAACGTAAAATGCTTCACGTGTGACATACAAGTGCAGGTGTTGTGTATGTGACAGAAGGTCGTGGCGTAACAACAAGTGTTGAGGAAATAAGCGTGCTTCACTTAAATGAACTACGATTGTAACAACAAGTGTTGAGGAAATAAGCGTTCATCACTTGAATGAACTACGATCGTAACAAACAAGTGATGAGGAAATAAGCGTTCATCACTTGAATGAACTACGATCGTAACATATAAGTGATGAGGAAATAAGCGTTCATCACTTGAATAAACTACGATCGTAACAAACAAGTGATGAGGAAATAAGCGTTCATCACTTGAATGAACTACGATCGTAACAAACAAGTGATGAGGAAATAAGCGTTCATCACTTGAATGAACTACGATCGTAACATATAAGTGATGAGGAAATAAGCGTTCATCACTTGAATAAACTACGATCGTAACAAACAAGTGATGCGGAAATAAGTTTTCATCACTTGAACTACGATCGTAACAAATAAGTGATAAGGAAATACGCGTTAATCGCTAGAACTACAATTACGGAAACAATTGATAAGAAAAAAGCGTTCATCAATACAACTAGGTTTACAAAAAAGTGATAAGGAAAACGATTTCATAACTAACTTAGAAGATGTGTAAAAAAAATTTGTGTTAGGCGAAATAATGATTCATCAAGTGAACTGTGATCATGAAAAACAAGTGATCCATACGATCCGTCCATCACCCGAAAAAAACATTCCTTTAACAATCTTCCAATCGATCCTACGTACAGTAAAAATAATGCGTCCTATCCAACTGACGTCCACTCTATGACATTTTTTCATCATTCTTAAACAAAATAAATATAAAAGCACACATTATAGGGATGCTATGTTTTTCAAAATACTAAATATTTGATCGTCATTAGCATGCAAAAAGAGATATGCTGTAAATGAAATCTTGTCTATTTAAAGTAATGCGTTTGTAGCCACGCATTGTAAAGCCACGTTTGTAGCAGATTCCATAACTAGCAAACACACCAGACTCAACCCCGTCTAAGAACAACATATAGTCGAGAAATGTTAGCTACTTATCCTTTTAAACCGTTCCTAAAACAGAGTTACTTACTAGTTTTCTATGACAGTATATTAAACCAGAAAGCGCTTAGTATATGTCCAGCAATTTTTTTCTTACCTGACATTATCAGCTAAATAAATAAATAAATAAATGATTTATTGCGTAGAACATAGTAAAAATATGCATTGCAATCGTCAAGCTATCCATTATTGATATTAGCTATTGTTTAGCCATTCATTCTTCCATCGAGATCCCTTTCAAACATACAAAACACGTTAATACACGCATTCATCTCATAAACCCACTCAGTAGCTACACGTGAGCCAAGCCAAACACATTCCTAAGACATATAATAAGAAGAGTAAATAACGAGGGTACTAAAACGAAGAATGTGTTCTGTTTTGTATCTATTTAAGGCAAAGTATTGCGGCCCACCTGTCGTGAAGGTCGGGCAGTGCCAGGTATTAGCTGGACGTGAGCCAACCTCAACACATTCCTCAGATATACAACATGAAGAGTACACAGCGAGGGTACTATAACGAAAACATGTGTTCTGTATTGTATCTATTTACGGCAAAGTAATGCGGCCCACCTGTCGTGAAGGTCGAGCAGTGCCAGGTATTAGCTGGACGTGAGCCAACCTCAACACATTCCTCACACGTACAACATGAAGAGTACACAGCGAGGGTACTATAACGAAGACATGTGTTCTGTATTGTATCTATTTACGGCAAAGTATTGCGGCCCACCTGTCGTGAAGGTCGGGCAGTGCCAGGTATGAGCTGGACGTGAGCCAACCTCAACACATTCCTCACACGTACAACATGAAGAGTACATCGCGAGGGTACTATAACGAAGTCGTGTGTTCTGTTTTGTATCTACTTACGGCAATGTATTGCGGCCCACCTGTCGTGAAAGTCGGGCAGTGTCGGGTATGAGCTGAATATGAGCCAACTATACCACTAGTGTTTTTCAGGTGACAAATATTGTAATGCGATTCGAAGCCGTTAGCAAAAGGGTTTGAATTATTCTTTATTAAAAACCTAATGGTTTTCATGACAAGCATTAGAGTCAATTCTCTCCTGGTTTGAAATTAAATGAAAATACGACTTCAAATATGTTCCGAAGAAGGACTTTTATCATCCTGTCTCCCACCCTACCACAAGTGGTTTGCTAACTTTACTATATACTGAGTGTTAATATAAATTTACTAGTAGACAATCTTCAAAATTTTGTAATCACTAACGCAGCCTTCAGATCTTACTGACAGAAATAATTTTAAAGAAATTACTTAGGTGTCTCTTGATAAATTGAAACTAGCTCAGTCAGACTTGAAATTTGTACTGTGGTGTTCCACAGGGTTCTATACTTGGCTCGCTTTTATTTCTCTCATATACGATAATATTAATACCAAAACTATTCCATCAAATGAAAATTTTCTGTTCGATATTGACACTACACTCTTACCATGACAGAAATAATCATTCAGTTTGTTTAGTCAGATGGCACAATAAGTTTAGCAATTGTTAACCTTTTCCCCAGACAACACTGAGGAGACGCCTTCATCACAGACAACATTTTAACTGTGCTGTCCCTACTTATGTTTAAATTGTGTTTGTTGGATCATTATCTACGATAAGTTGGTATATAACTCACAGAGTCTAGACATAACAATAGATATCCTTTCAGATAAAAAAAGAACAACACTTATTTTGTTATTCTCTAACTGCATGATATCTGTTTATAATTTATCATCTTCCAAATTCAATATAAAATTCTTTGACTGAATTCAGTTTTGACTCGACAAAGGAGTACTTCACATAACTCCTTTGATGTACCTACGTAATCCAGGATCCATCCTAACTACATTCACTGACATGACTAACCCCTCGATAGGCAAGAGGATTAAATGACAAAACAGTGAATATAATATTTACAATATTTACAGAAGGCCTCCCAAAATATTTATAGAAGCAGAAAATTATAGCAATTTAAATACAATCATTCTTTATTTATAATACGTAAAGCCGTTTTTTATCAACGCAACTCCTCCTTAATTTCTTAACAAATTTAAACGATTGAGGTGTTAAAAAAATTGCCTCTGTTCGTAGTTGTGCAATAAGATCTTAAGTTATCTATATGTTCATCCTGAAGGGTACGAGAAGTCCTCGAAGTATGTTTTTCGGCTATAAGAATAACATGGAGATTTAAATGAATCGAAAAGTAACATCTGTTCTAATGTAAATAATGGTGTTTGTAATATTGATGAGGTTAGATCTTTCATAATGTTAAACCAGGGAAGGTTGCAGGCACGGTTTTAATGGTAATATAATGCAGTTTTTTATGTATCTAATTCATCACGCTTGCTCACCCATCCCTCCGTGGTTCTCTCAAACCATCTCACATCTGTATAAAAGCCCAGCTTGCTGCCGTTCTCTCCTAGATAACAAAGTTTTATAGTCTACTCTAAACCCTATTGGTATAATTTGGAGGGATGAAAAGTGATGAAATCATGTCAGAATTAGGAGAAATGACTTTAAACATTGCACAATGATATTCAAATTAGCCATGATTTTTTTATTTTATGTTTTTAGAATCGTCTGTTTGAAATACATAATATACATAATTAATGAATGCCAATGGTACTCTAATAGAAAGAAGTAAACGTTGATCGGAATAGCGAGAAATCCTTTGTTAGTGTGTCTCCACGTTACAAAAACATCCCTCAAAATTTCATCAAATACTGTTGAGTGGTTTCTGAAATTTTATGGAGTGGAAACTCCGTTTTTGGATTATATATAAGATATTTATTTTCGTTCGTTAAGTAATTAACTCGACACACAACTGTTCCTACATTAGTTGACTGCCTTCAGTAGTACTTTACTTGTTTGTTCCAGGCCTAATTACACATAACTGGTAATTAAGTAAACAAGTCAATTGGTCTGAAAGAACTCCTTTTATTTACATGTTTTTTTAAACTAAAATTTACCTGAGTGATGAGTATTTTTCATACATTTGAATTATAATATCTTTAAGAAGAACTTGAAGAATGATAATAATTAAATATTTTAAGTTCGATTTATTAATGCCAATTCGTTGTACAATACAATTCATTGTAGATTTTCCATTATGTTTATTATTATTATCATCAAATATAAAAGTAAAAACATGTAATAACAAAATTAATACATAATCAAACAATTAGGCCCTACTACCTAATTTTAATTGTGGTTTTAAGAGAGTTTACTGAATTATCGTTAAGATAAAACAAATACACTTCATTTAATTGTTATTTTGCCTTTTCCATAAACCATAATTAATTAAATTGAGTAATTAAAAGTGGGTGACATATTTTAATACTAAAATATTCACAGACAATGCAATTTAATAATGAACAATAAGTGAATTATGCATGGACATGCAAGTAACACTAGTTATTTTAGATTATTTATGTAAAGATAATACTTAGGAATCGTAACAAGCCCTATTTCCATGTCGTTAGATAATCATCACTTGTTCAGTGAATCAAGGTTAAAAAAATACTTTAAATAAAACATTTGTAGAATAGTGATATTTTAACAGATGTTAGTATAAAGATTTAAATAAAGAAATTGTATATGAATAAGTTTGAGGATATGTTAAACTTAACATTTTGTATCTTTATGAGAGAATCAAATACACCGGGAGTGTTTGAATAACATTTAACTTGTACGGTTGTTGAGCAGCAATGAAGGAACATGTTACATATTCAAGAATAAAAAAGAAAATTGCATTGCTGCTTAACGATCGTGAAAGTGAAATGTTATTCAAACATTCCCGGTATATTTGATTCTCTCATAAAGATACACAATTTTTAAGTCCAACAAATTCTAAATTTATTCATTCTGTATTTAAATGTCCATAAAATTAGCTGTTAAAATATATACTCAACAAATATTTTAATTTTTTGTAACCTCGATTTACTATACAACTGACAATGTTCTTACGAGACCGAAATAATTTTGTCATTTATTACTAAATAAATACTTTTTAAAAATATTGTTAAGTATTATCTCTTCATAAATAATATAAAATATTTACTGTATGAAAATGGTACATTCGCATTCAAGCCAACCAGTTAAATACAGGATTAATCAGTGGAGTGAGAACGGGAGAGAAAAGTTAGCAAATTGTGTTACCAACTGTCAACAAAGGACATGCGAGCACAATGTATCCCTCCACAACGGATAGAATGTAAAATATCCCGACCGTGCCCGAGGACAGACAATACTTTTACTGAAATGGCGTATCAAAAAAATCCAATTATGCATTCGAATACGAGAGACAGCTCTCATGTCATGAAATTAGTTTATAGCGTTTCTATTCTGCAATTGTTTCTTCGATTTAAGCCTAATAGAAGTACTAAAAATCATACTTAAAACTCAATAGACTTGGAAATCAAAACGTAAATAGAGTGTACTGAATTAAAGTTAAAAATTAAAAAAAAAACCACACGAAATTATTCAATAGTCTAACAGAGTCAACATCTTACAAGTCAACCAGACATGTGGGATGAGTGGGTCTGTTTGCTCGGTTTAGAACTCTTCATGGATCGACGAAAATGCGAAGTGAATAGGAAACAAACTATTTAAATTGTTACGAGTATAAAATAAACCATTACCTGCCAAAAAGGTGTGATTTCTTTCACATCTAGAGCTGACATGTAACTTCACGTACAAACAATAAACAATTCAGCCATATACCTATAGTAAGTTAACTACTGTAGTTTACCTCTTTCATTGGAGCCTAAAGAATATTTTGTGTGTTCAGTAGAGTTGTCAAAATATTGTTCCTACTTATATCAATAAGTACTCAGCCCTATGGCCCATTCTCTGTTAATGTTATTTGTTAACAATTTGAAGTTGAACATTTATGCTATCCTCAGTTAAGCGACAGTGCATGATGTATGTTCAGTAGAGTTGTCAAAATATTGTTCCTACTTATATCAATAAGTACTCAGCCCTATGGTCCATTCTCTGTTAATGTTATTTGTTAACAATTTGAAGTTGAACATTTATGCTATCCTCAGTTAAGCGACAGTGCATGATGTATGTTCAGTAGAGGTGTCAAAGTATTGTTCCTACTTATATCAATAAGTACTCAGCCCTATGGTCCATTCTCTGTTAATGTTATTTGTTAACGATTTGAAGTTGAACATTTATGCTGCTATCCTCAGTTAAGCGACAGTGCATGATGTATCGATTGTTTTGTGTCATTATTCCCATTTTAAAAATATCTGCTGTCGCCATCCGTATAGTTTTAACTTATTTATTAAATGAGTGTATAAAGTTTAGCATTTTTTCTTATTTTTAAGATTATCAACGTCATCTTGATGCATATATCAAAGGGGGCCTAAAGATCAAATTTGTAATTATAGGCCTACATCGATAATCCCATTTATGTCAAAGGTGTTGGAGCGCCTAGTCCACAGGGACGTAGTTGACAATCTAGAAAAAAACTGCTTAGTAGCTGCACTGACTTCAAATATAATTACTTTATTTCTAGTCATTGGTAACTTTGTATCGCGTTTCAAAACTACATGCCGTCTGGTCTAACTGGTGTATGTAGGCCTAATTGGACAATCGGCGCACGTAATTTTATACAGGCCAGATTTTTGTATTTAATCTCTACTTCATGTATTCTTACTTACAAAGAAAACCATCTTTAAATAAGGTAGTTTGATACATTATGTAGTGTGTAACATGTTTGCACGTAGGAGTAGTACTGATGATTGATCCATTGAGTAGAAACGGTGCGTTGAGGTAAGTAGGGGTGGGTGATTACATCCCCTCAGCTGGTGGGAGGGGGGTAAATCCTTCATGATCACAGAGTTTTTCGAGTCGGCGGTTCAAACAAACAGTTTGCTCTATCTGGCTTTCTCGTCTCCGATTGCCGGAAATCGTTTAAGTCCCACATACTGATTTAACTGTGCAAGATAATCACAGTCAAGTTAAAAATGTAAGCTATTACCTAGTCAACTATTCTGTATCCAGTAACTGCTAACAGTGGATAAAAAAAAAAAATAATAATTTGGACGATTGCTGTTACTATACTATCACTGAGTATAGAAACAGACAAACCAAAGCAATGCATGTGCTGCTATCTAACATTGATTCGAAAAAAAAACGCTCGGACAACTGTTTTAGGTACTGTTAGTACAAAACTATCAGTCATTTCAGCGTGCGCTGAAGAGAGACTGAGAGAGGGAAACAGTTGACGCTACTTCTGTAAAGCCAGAACAATAACTTCATAGGACAGAAAAATCAGTTTAGGAAGAAACGGACAGTCTTTTAGTTTCTATACTCAAACTAACATTAATAGGAACAAGTAATTGACAAATGTCTGAGTTACTCCCAACTGCTAAATATAGAACACAAGGCATCACATATTTTATATTAAATATTAATTTTAGCATTGATTTACCCCTCTTTACTAATTAGTTGTTAGTAAAGAGATTTAAAAATTCGTTGCAAGCTTTGGTTTGGGTTTTGGGAAAAGTAGACTTAAGCAACTCGCTTTTCACTCTCAAAAACGTAACCGATTGGGTGAATCTGTAATTAGTCAGTTGTGTATGTGGGAGTCCAGTCAATCTAGAGGGTGGCAGAGGGGAAGCTCAGCTGGAATTGGGTACTTCCGATGATTCAAACGAGGATCTTAGCGTTTGATGCTATTTCATTGGATCGCCAGATGATTTCAATATACTTACTAAACCGGATGTCAAGACTTCAAAAAGCGTGGATTTATAGACTGGCCAGCGTTTGGCAATCAAACTCAATTTAATGAATCTCCAAATTGGCATGTGCGGGCTTAGTAACGCTTGAGTGAAGCACTGACGCCGGTGTTGCCAAGTGCACACTGTACCTGGCTATCTATAACAAAATGATGTATAAGAAATATAAAAGAATTGCAGGACAATATAGGCAGTATTAAAATCCGAACGCATAAAATTGCCCACATATTCACATATCAAACGAATATGTTATCAGAAAGGTGCAAAGAAGACAGCCATGCATTAATGCGTTAATGCATTGCTACGGTTACAGCTAGCTAATATCTTCACGTCATTGGTGCATTTTAAACCTCCTCGTAGTTCTAGCACTTGCTGGAGGAGCGCTCTATTCAAGTCGGAATATTCAATAAATGGACAATAGTAACTTAGGGATTAAGTTCTAGACGTCTTGAAAAAGACATTGAGAGAAAATAAATGGAAGCAACTGGCAAATCATCTAGAACTAATGTGAAAGACGAACAATCTGCTTAAAGATCTTTTGAAATCCGTGTTCAAAATCTGAAATAGGGCAGCATTGTCCAAAGGAATTCGTGTATAAGTCCTTAAACATTCTTTGGGATTGGGTAGTATCTATGCTTGGTAGTATACACAAGCATGTTCGTGAAGAGTGTATAATAAACCTTTACCTACAAAACTTTAATCACTAGCTTTTTTTGTAAAAATTCACTCATTAGGATTATCTGAAATAGTCCAGTTACTCACCGCACACTCTGGAAGCATCTCATGGCAACAGTGCACGAACATGCAGCACAGCCCTGCGAACTCCGGCATCACCATAGCTCACTACCACAACACTACACACTTAGCACCACTTGTTCTCACCAGGATCGCCGCGTATCGCATATTTGACTGACAAATACATCGACTTTAACTAAGTGGGAGGATTGCATATAATGTAGGTCAGTGCTCTCCGACTTGTGGTCCATCAGAGGCGACAAGCCAAACGCACTAATCTGAATTAAAAAGTGATCTAATTATTTCACAAAACTATATCAATATTATACACAGTTAAAGGTACAAAAGTTAAAGGGAGCTAAAACGCCTAAAAATAAAACCAATTCTTTTAGCAGTTAATAACAGTGCCTTTCATTTCATTGATTTAAACCACAAATAAAGAAATAAAGTAAACCTCCAATATTATGTGTAGAGTTCTAACATTAGTAAACGTTTATTTTTTATTTATTTATTTATTTTTTTATTTTACATCTGTATCTTACGCTGTTGCATTAAATAATAGTGCTTCATAAGTTCACTTTCAATGCATTATTAGGTTAAAGGTAAAGAAAAAAGTGAACTTAAACTTATTTAATTAATATTCAAGTTTGTTGAATAATCAATTTATACCAAAACGTACATATAAAAAAATGTCCACTTTATATTTTTAAGTAAAAACAGAATCATGAAAACCCCCAATAACATAAGCGTTATACAATAATTAATAATACAGACTATATTGTGGATTAAATAAACCTACGTGAGCTACATAACTGTGGTCTACACAAACTAATTTAATACAGGGAAATTCAATTATGTTTTATAACATAAATATAAGAAAAATAAATGGTTCCAAAGAATTGGCACAAACTTTCCTCGAAATTTTAAACATAAAATAAATCAAAATTTTGAAAATTGCCAGTTTGATTCCCAAATATGTTTTTTGCTATATCTAGAAAACTAGTCAAGTTAGAGACATGCGGTTTTTACTCAAATATTTTGAATTATACTGTAACTCACAGCTTTCCTGAAAAGTTGATCAAAATCGTTAGAGCCGTTTTTGAAAAAAATTCAATTTTGTAAATATTTACCCATAAAATAACTAATATTTCAAAAAAGTAAAAAAGGGTCTGGAGATATTGGTTAAATACACATTCATACCAAATTTCATAAATTTCGTCACCAGGGAAGTGCACATACACACAGACAGACGCACATATGGACACGTCAATTATATGACTGGACGTTGCCTGGAAGAATTTGTCCAAGCCACCCCAATCCCACCTCTTTATCACTACCTGCGAATAAAGTTGCCAAGTTCGTGCTTTGGATTAAATTATCCTTTTACAGTCCATTTTCTGCTACATTAAGTTGCCGAGTTCATGTCTGCCCTTGAATTCAGGATGAGACAGTAATTAACAACTGAAGACTGTGACATGAGTTCTGTACCTGTCTAAAAGTTGTGTCTGCAAAACACTTAAAACGCTTGGAATCTCCAACCACAAACAACCCAACGCCAAAAAATTACTTTCAAACAACATAATAGAACATAATTAATAATTAGGTTTTAAAGAATTCAATAGTCTACAATTTCTCAAATCAATGGATTATGCCATTCCTGTTATTATTCGCAGAGAGCAAAAAATTACCTAGTTTCGCGAAAAATAAAAATTATTATTGGCCGGGCTTTGTAAACAATGGACTTTTCACTTTAAAATTAATTATTGTAAAACAAAACCTGTTAACAATAAATAAAATAATAACAATAAATAGAGCGTTGATATTATGTGCATAAAAGCGAGCCTGTCATTGATTTCTAATGAACTAATCCATTCTATCTGTTCTGTCCGAGAATATATCTCGACTGCTGATGTAGTTACTGGGTGGTATGCCAAGAATAGGAACTCGACGGATAGTGGGACAAGAGCAAAGTGACATCTCACAGACTAAGAACTCGGACGAGAGAAATCACGAGAAAAACTCGCGCCTCAAGTCGGAGATGAGTTTTCACTCTCGGTAGAAACCCGTCCCGCCGGGCTTGCAATGTGATGAATGACTGGTATTTAGATGGCGGGTTATTTTGAAGCGCTGGCCTTTGACAATGAAAGAGCTGACAGAGCCATTGGCAAAGCTGTATTGCGAGTGTTTCGCAACCAACTCCCAGTTCACTTCAGTTCTATCCGTCAGTGTGCACACTTATACATTATAATTTACAGTGGGGTGGGAGAGAGGTAGTTTGTAGACATACAAATTGACGACTTTACAAGTCAATAAATAGGTGCATGCCCTTAGACTCCAGAGGAGATACAAACATCATAATGCAGTAGGTTAAGTTTGGTTTGTGGAATCGGTACATAATTGCTATGTGACATATACCTTGCAGTACGGGACAATAAGCAATTTCGTGTAGGATTGGGATGTGGCTTATCACTTTATTCGTTCATTCCAATTTTTGTTTCAAACTTTACTCGCCAATTCACATGAGTCTGCAGGTCCGTCCGTGAATTTTATTCAAACCGTTAAATCAGTTGGGGATTCGAACCTTGGAACCTGACCATCGCAATCTATAGTTTTAGCTACTACACCACCACTACGTCAAGTGGTAAAATAAGTTTGAACAAATATTATCTGAAAGTATGTTCAATTTACAAAAAGTGAAGCTGAGCACCCCTACTTTAAATGTCACATGCCTAATGTACATGTTATGCATGAACATATCGTAAATGTACATTTATGAACAATTAAACATGTACGGCATGCACGTAAGTATAGGAAAACGAGAGTGAATTATCCTAAGAATTCTATCATTTCATTTGTTCTAAAACATAGTTTTTAGGTTTCCAACCCAAACTAACATAAACTTAACATTTCTGCATGACAAAATATGCTAAAACATTCCTAATTCACCAAGAGGATTTTCATCATTTCACAGAATAAAACAAAGAGAGGGACACAGGGTTAGAGACAAATTAAACCTATTTGGAGCACCATTGTACTTGTACATTGTTTGATGGTTGTTTTGTCTGATGCTAGTATATTATAAAAAGGGAAATTATTACATTTTTACAGTGCAAAGCTAGAAACGATATATTAGTTTAAAATCAGTATCCCATCTATATGTGGTATAAAATTACTAAGCAAATTGCCATAAACTTATCATCCAGTCCTGTGACCTTAACTGATAAGATCTGTTGCGATTATTAATCAAATAATATTTACTGAACTACTAAGGGGTATACAACTAATAAATGTTTTATACCGTAGTCTAGTTTTAATTAAAAGATGTTCCAATGTTGTTTAACCTTATAATTAGTTGAATGATAGTTTGTAATAAATAACAATGTTTATATACGGTTAAACATATAATGTCAAAGTTGTCAAACCATATACTGTATATCACAAACAAATACTATTTATACTAAACACTATAAATGTAACTATCAAATCTCCATCAATATACGAACAACATAACACACTATATACGTCACTCGTGACACCAAACAAACCGGATGACAACAGGTGGGGGCACGACGGAGCGCACCATGACACATACGGTGTCCGCGGAGGACTGGCCATTGAGGAGGTGAGGCAAAGCGGAGAGGATCGATTGTCGGAAATGTGGGCGCTGAACTTGCCGCGCCTGCCCGGCCTTCATCCACTCCCGCCTGGGATCACGCTACGAACAAGTTTCTTATTTTCATTGTATTCATTCATTAACGGGCATAATATACAACAATTAAAGCTTATTGTATAGTTGTGGATTTGGAATGTTACAAAAGAAGATGCTACTGAAATAAGTTGGAATGAAAACGTTTTAAGATACTAAAGTCACAAATAAATGATTACATATAACGACATAGAGATTACTCGTATCCATGCTAAACATTATCACGTTGCTTCTGTAGTATGTAGACTGTCCGCTTTAGAGCACGTCGAACATTTGTGGACTGAGCGCGGTTGTCAGATCTTGTTAGTTCATAGCCTAGTGACCACCATTCATTAAGGCAACGTCGCACACACAGACGTGTAGATAAAGTACCTGAATCAAGTGAACAAAGCACACAGTTTTCCCTTTACCTGAGCAATCTGTGTTAAACCTGTGTATGTAGCACTAAAATGCGTTCTCATATTGCAAGAAATTGTGCTGTAATAAAAATGTAAGTAGTGCGATAAAAAGTGTTTAAGATAAAAAATGTGATCTGTCGGCGCAGAAATTATGTGCACTCGAGTTTGAAGGTTGTTTACTAAGAAACTAAAAGGCATATGAAAACTCCAAACATAACAATATTAATTGTGCGTTATGACATATGAATTTAAAAATTGTATTATTAGTTCTAGTAATTTGTATCTTAGTTGGGACAAAAAAGTACCGGAATTTTAACTAGTTTTCACTGTATATCAAACTTACGCCGTTATTACTAAACCCCCCGTTCATGTAGCGCATTTGTATTTTAATACGTGGTTAATAGAAATATTTTCTGTAAGTTTTATGAATTTTAGAATTTTATGTTTTCAAGAAAAAAAATTCTTATCAATTACTTGAGGTCGCAAAATTAGATATTCGATCTTGATGTAATCCTTATTACATATACTGTAGAGTTACGATACATAATTTTTACATGTGTCAGTAAATGCAGCGATTTTAAGTCGATTTAAATAAATTTAAAATAACTTTATATTGATAAATTTAAATATATTTAAATCAATATAAAATTACTGCATTTACTTACACATATGAATATGATATATCGTAACTATATATGTAATAAGGTTTACATCAAGACCAAATAATTAATTTTACGACCTCTATGAGCCAAGAAAACAATTGTTCATGTAATTGATAAAAACTGTTTTTCTTGAAAACAAAACATTCTAACATTTATAAAACTTATAGGACATATTCCTATCAACCACGCATTAAAATATAAATGAGCTACATGGACGGACTTTTAAGTAATAACGGCGTAAGTTTTACTAAACAGTCAAAATAAATCAATAAATACAGTGAAAACTAGTTAGTATTCTGGTACTCTTTTGTCCCAATTAAGATAAAAATTATTATAACTTATAATAAAATTTTGACATTCATGTGTTAAAACGCACAATTACACAAAGAAAACAATGGTATGATTGGAGTTTTCATAGGCCTCTTAGTTTCTTAGAAAATAACCTTCAAACTCGGGTGCACATAATTTCTGACCCGACATTAAAATATGGGGGGATTCGGAAAACTACGCCTCAGTAACCAGTGTACTATTTAATATCTTGTGTAAAAAACGCTAAGCCCATCCTAGGAAAATAGAGGAGGACTATATACGATTTAAACTAGCAGATGACGGGTTCACAAGTTTTATTCTCAAATATAATAGTGTTATACATTTTGAAATGTTGTCCTAACACACAACGACTTAAGTGTGTCTCATACGTGCATTACATTACTCTGTTTCTAAAGTTTATGTGGAAAAACGAACTTTACAGTTCAGAGTTTTCTTCTATTACTTTACCTGCACAAAAACTATCCTATGCCAAGAGAAATACATATTTAACTAAGAGCTGTTTTATGGCCGTAGCGAACGAATCAGTGGCAGTTGTTTGTAGATTGCAACTATGTACACATATTTACAGTATATATATATATATATATATATATATGTATATATATATATATATATATATATATATATATATATATAATTGTAGTAATAATTATTACGTTTATCCTTGAGGATTAAAAGGAGGGACTGACAAGGTGCTGGCCCTGCGACCGAGTGATGAGTTGTGTGAGTCAACATGAGGACACTAGTCTTTGCTCACTATTTGTGTATGTATACAGTAATCATCTAGAAGTCCACATTGTGTTGCTCGTGAAACTTTAATGTTCTCGCTTCACACTTGTAAGTCCAGTAGCGTGTGAGGTTGAGACAAGTTTTTACCTCGACTATGCGTCCCCAGACAGACAATTAATTGTCTAGTCTATAAAAGTCAACGCTCTAGCATGGATGTTCGATTACTTATAGAAGGCCACAAAAAGAGCCTCTGGCAGATCGAATGCATTATTGACACCACCACACGAGATGAACCAGAGAATTAGCCGCAACACCCAGTTGCATTCAAGCATTTAGAAGGAAATTAGTTCTTAAACAATCAAATACATCTCTAATATTAATATTATTATTAGTGAACATCTACGTTTTTAATACATTAGTAAATATATGATAAATATCTCACACTTGATTTTCACAATGGTTTCAAACTGGTTTATACTGGCCCAACGAACTCAAGTTTTTACCCGAAAACACTGGTTTTTGATAAAAAATTTTAAAATTACATAAAAAACATAAATAATTACTTTATTCTTATTTCATTTTTTCCTAAACACGAATAGGCATATGTCATCAATTTCTTCCTGCGCAAAATAATAACTGAGACACCAAACAAAAAAGATAAGCTGTGTTGTCTTTGTTAATAACCAGTTACTTAGTATTTCGGAATATGCTGGTAATTTTTCCTGTAAATATAAGTTTTCCGTAAAAAAGTACAAAACATAGAATAACCATGTATTTTGTATGAAGAAGTACGCCATGGAAGATAGGCACTACATTTCCTTCAGGGGCAATGTAAAATTGTATCCACAAAAATACTAGGTAGCTTCTAACATAACCATTTTTTTTAATATTTCAGTTATTATTAGTCTTAAGAAAAAAAGGATGCCAAGCGACTTTTACGGCAGTTTTAGTTTCCAAGGAAGGCATTATTACGAAAAGATATCTCGAAAGTTAGATGTTTTATTAAGGAATTACAGAACTAACGAAATGTACCCATACAATGGGAACAAAATGTAAAATAATGCAGAAGTCCACATTATGATCAACATATCACATATGTACCTATTGTTGTTATTTACCACGAATTCGGGTACAGATATAGTATGTACATACATATAGTTTGTGGACTGTCCACTTAGCAGCATGTGGACGGAGCGTGGTTGTCAGATCGTGCCAGTACACAGAGGACTAAAACTGGTGTGCGAATGGCGATCTCACGTCAATCCTCGTTTGTTATAGCAACGCCACACTCACGTAGCCTACCTGCAGATAAAGTGTTACCTGGTCTAGGTAAGTAACACCTGCATAATTTTTCTAAAGTGAGTTTTCTGTGACCTCAACATTTAGAGAGGCAGATAAATACTAAAATGTTTGTGTTAACCGTAAGTGTATAGCTGACCCTCAGACAATTCCATCAATGTGTAGCCTGATGTCACGTTATTATGTACCTAAAAATAGCGTTAACACAAGATGAAAATTATTTTGCTCTGTTGGCGATAATAGCCTACTTCAAGAATATGTCCAGTTCAATACATTTACCATGAAGCCATTAAATACACACCAATAATACTTTTTTCAAATTAGCCGTCTAAATTCAGTCATGGTAATTGAGATAAATGAAAAAGTAAAGAGGTGATACTTGAGAACCAAAAAGAAGGGTGAAAAATATTCCCTATTGCGGATAAAGCTGATTGGAAACAATATTGGCACACGAATGCTAGATCTTACATCGAAGAAAAACTGTGCACATGTTCTTAAACAATTATTATTAATTACTAAGACACCGACCATAGTGACATGGGCGAATATGAGTGTGATAAGTGTAGAAAACGAGTTTTACTCACAAAGGTAGACTGGACCACAGAAAGGGCCATTTATTAATAGCCCAATGTCCAGGGCAAGTAAGGGACTTACAGCTTTACGTGGAATCCAAACCACGTAGTATTGGTCTGATTTACAGTTACTGACAAGTCCGATACTCAATGCTCTTCCCTAAGGTCGACTCTTCCTTAGAAAGAGCCATTTATTTATAGTGGCTAGGACAACTAAGGGACCTGCAGTTTTACGTGGAATTGAATACGTATTGGTCAGATTTTAAGCTAAATGACAAGCCTAATACTCAGTTCTCTCCCTCCACAAAATCCGGACCCTGACTACCAAACAATGTACATTAGACTTCTCTATAGTCCGAATAAAGTAACTTTGGTACTGGCGCAATGGCCTCGCGCCACTGGTCTGAAATGACAAACTTGAGTTTTAATTTGCTGTCAAACTAAAATAAAATTAAAAATAATTTTCAAACTAATTGTATAGTGTCCACCATGTTATATTTTTCAAGAAAAAATTATGCTGGATATTCTGCTTGAACTAATTTGCTTTTAACAGTGATATTTGTGTTTAAGAACACGTTTTTATGAGTAAAATTGCGCGTGAGTCGTCTTTAACCTGTCACTGTAGCGTGAATAATAATTAAATAATTTCTTTTGGATGGATGGTATTTCGATTTATTGTGATTAGTTTGGTATATGTGCCATTTAGTAATTCAAATGAGGTAATACGAAATTCATTTGTTTGTAAAACTTTGCAAACTAAGTAACAACAAACGCTAGACATTTCTTTAAACATAAATTAATTGTGTTTTTTAAGTGACACTAAAATCGTACTCTCGTATTAAATATAATTTTCTTGAACTTAGAAGAAAGATTCAGGAGTTTTCAAAACTAGATTGTCAACAGGGCGGCGATGATACTACACGCGCACTGACTCAGCTGTGGCCTCTTCCATTGCAAACAATTCTTGTCAATAGAATATTAACTGAAATTTGAAAGGATCTAAATATTAGAATTGCGCTAAACACTGATAATTATATATACACTGAAACCTATAGCATTGTTGTCACACATAAATAAAAAAAACTTGTATTATCATTAAAACGAAATTACTGTAATAAAAATAAACTGTTGATTAAACTATATAACAAGCATTGTTAAATCGATTAAGAACTGAACTCAAAGTCTACTAACTCACCTTATTTCTTACAGGAGAAATATTTCTAATCTGGAAATATCGTCGATCTATTATTGTTAAGATTAGTTTAAGCTTGGGCTGAATATTCGGTCTTCTCTTGAGCAGAGTATACCTTACGCGTCCGACACAGCCTCGATGTAAACGAACTATGAGTTTATTTCATCAACTCTTCATTATATTTCTGCATGTTTTATTAGTACCACAGTATTATTTTAGAAATAATTAAATAACAGTTAATGTTTGCTCAAAGAAATGATGTCTAGCGTTTTTCATTTCCGAGTTTGCAAGAGTTTACAAAAAATTAATTTCTCATTAATTTGTTTGAACTATTAAATGAGTTTTATACCAAACTAATCACAATGAATCAAACTACCATCCATCCACAAGAAATTATTTTATTCTTATTATTCTCGCTACAGTGACAGGTTAAAGACGACTCACGCGCTATTTTACTCATAAAAACATGTTCTTAAACACAAACATCACTATAAAAAGCAAATTAGTTCAAGCAAAATCACTAGCATATTTTTTTCTTAAAAAATATAACATGGTGGTCACTATACAATTAGTTTAAAAATTATTACTTACTTTTTTTAAGTTTGACAGAAAATTAAAACTCAGAGTTTTGTCATTTCAGACCATCGGCGCGAGGCAGTTCCGCCAGTACCAAAGTTATTTTATTCGGACTATAGTACTGTCTACGGCGATAGCAACCATTGAGCGGACGCCATGTAGGTATTAAGAGGACCGAGCATAAAAACTATCAACTACAATCTCCAGAACACGTTGTCCCTAAGTAGTTGGGGCACAGCACTGCGCCACTTATTTATTATAAAAATATAATAAATAATTTTACTATATTTCAAAACGTTTAACTTGACTTATATTCATTTATTTTCTTTTAGACACACATTAATTATGATGTCTATAATTTATTTTAAAATGTGGCATCAACATGATTAGGTACTAAATGTTCTCTATTAAATGAATTAGAAAAGCGTAAACGGCTTATATTTGTTATTAATCGATAATTGCTTACTCTGACATTCAGTCAACCATGGCCTAGGAAGCAATAAACGCAGCTACCATGGGCGGTACGATTCAATAATATAAAGGAGCAGTGAGGAAGTAGAGGGAGAGCCAAGACAACGTGCGGTGAATGATGAGCTGCCGAGAGAGCAGATTGATCGTCCGAGACGAAACATTCACAACCGACTGCCTAAAGAAGAAATGTTCGTGTCAAAATACACCTTCATATTGCTTGGCAATATGTCTCAACAGAAATTTCATTTAGATACTTGTGAAATTAATTTCATTTGTGGCCAAATTAAGTAAGTTATCATTTTATTTTTTTACTATTAACGATTTTTCTTTAACTGATCATCCGAATTCTCGCATAGATTTTTTTTAAATGTAGATAACAGCATCTTCATGTTCTCTTGATCATTAATATTGCAATAAATGCCGTAATATTAAAAATTATCAGATACTAATATAATTCTAACAGGTACTAGAACTGAAAGAATCACAAGATATCTCAGTCATTCCCAGTTTCAAAAATCTGCAGCTGTAAAGGCAATCTGGAGATATGTCTGTTATGTATTAATTAAAGTATACTTGTTTATTAAGAACATTTAGACTTTCAAGAACCAAAAGATGAACCATATTCTAATAATTCATACGTTAGAAACACTATTAAACAGTAGCCTTGAAAATACTTTCCAAGGGTGCTATTTTATTAAGAGGGCTCTAAAGGGAAAGAAAATATAGAAGTCATGCGACACTGGCGATAGAAGTTGGAACTACGTCCAGTTTAATCCGCCGGACGAAGTGCAATATAGTCCCAAGAATCATTTCCTGTATAGTAGGTTTTCGTAGTATTTTCAACCGGAAACCCCAATTACCCCTTCCTCCCGTCTGCCGTCTCCTCAGGTGGCTACACGCCCGACCTTCTCTGTCTGAATGTATGTTGAGCCGAAAGGCCAATTCTTTTCAACAATTGTCAATTTTCCAGTCAGTACCGGTTTTGCTGCTGTATTTTATTTCTTAACATTTTTTTATGTCATTTTGTTTTTATTAAAAATAGTAATATTTTACTATAGTTTTTATTAGTTTTTATCTACAAAAAAAAAGTAATATTTGTTTAGAAAAGTAGACTTTTTACAGCGAAATCAATTTATTCACTGATCAAATAGGGGAGTATACTAAAATATTAAATTTCTACTTGAAACGTTTTCCAAAATCATAATTCTTGTTCAAATCTTGTTATTCTCAAAACGGTTAAAATTTAACATAGTTAGGCATAGGCTTACCATACTTATATTCTACAATTGAAGAGTTTGATTTATAAACATAAAGATACGCTTTACTAAAAACTAAGTAAATTACGTTACAAAGAATGGTTTTTGTAAATATTTCTTAAAGCTCTTGGATTGTGATCTAAATATTGGTTTTTATGTGGTTAAATATTTAATAAAAAGCAATTGGCAAATAAATTTCTATTTCGTATCTTGTTATGTTCAGTTAAAGATTAAAACAACATACGCTTAAAGCATTAAAGGATACGCTTTACTGAAAACTAATAAATCACGTTAAAAAGTAATGGTAAAAAATACCAACTGTCTATTTATTTTACGTTTAATAGTTTTGTACGGTTTATTAATTAATTTTAATAAAATAAAAAATGATTTCACATAAACTATCATAGTTTTATGGCAGTTACAACATAACACACTAATTTCCAAACATTAAAAAATAATTGAAATGTGGCCACTTTTTTTATTTGCTTCTGAAGTATGCTGAATGAATTACTACAATATGGAAAATGACACTACGGGGACAATTTGGTTTCAAAAAGCGAACATTTTGTTACAACAAAGATTTTCGCGGACAGAGACGAAAACCGAAGCGAACCGTATGAATGATATCAATTATAATTAAAATAATATATTATAATCTTGCTCAATTTTCCCATTGCCATGAGAAAAGCAATTATTTTACTTCGACAACAGTTCTTACACAATTACTTTTCAAAGATTTTAGTTTTACTGATAAATATTTCACAGTATTTTAGAAGAGATAAATTTAATATGATTCAATTAGGCATACACAAATTACTAAATATGACGATTTTTTAAACACGACTGTTAAAAATAACCAACAATTTAAAACAGAGAAACTGCTGTGAGCATATATCAATTTCGAACATATAACTTTAGACGTTCAAAGCAGATTGGGCTCACCTGCCTGACAGTAGTTTGGCCTCATAAACATGTATGTTCGGGGTAGTTTAGACTTACTTAGTCTACCAGTTTGACCTCAGCAATTTAGAATAATATATCCAACTGTCAATTAAACTGTAGTTTGATTAATATTTATTGTACGGTTTTTACAATTATTTTTAACTAAATAACATATCATTTAACATATTATGTATTGTACAAAGGTAGTGTAAGTACTGTAGCACATACAATAATAAGTTTTCTTACTAAGACAATTCCAACATATAAGTAAAAAAGCATGACAATTGAAGTGAAACTATAACAACAAATTCTTAAGGCAACTAATTACCTCAAAACTACAGTAATTAAAAAAAATAATTGCATTGTTAATACTACACAGAACATTTTACTGAAGTACAACTTAGAACATAGTTAACTGAAGTACAACTTATAATAATACAACAAACATATTGAAAATAAAGTAACCCCTAAATATTTTCTTAAACACCATTTATAAATAACAGTGACAGGGGATATAGTAACTCAGCAGCCATCTAATTAGTTCCTATATGTAGGTTTGTTATAGTTAATTTTGTAGTAGTGAATTAATTCCTAATATAGGAATAGTTAATTAAAAAAATAATATAAAAATGTATAAGAAATAAAAATAAATAACAACTGTGTACAACAATTTTACAAGCCAACTAATTTACTAAAACTAGACGAGCTGGTTGAAAACATGTAATTAATTGAATAGATAGTATGATACATGAACGTAGTACATCTTGTAAAAATGTGGCAAACATATTAAAAACGTTTTTTATAAATGTTCACAAATTACCAATAAAAACATTTTATTACTTTGACATTTTTATAGCCAAGTCCATTACGATGACTACCCAAGTTGATCAGTGTGACTGCCACAAGTTGATCACGAGCTCCCAAATTAGGTCAGTGGATACTCAAGTAATTGAACATGCATTAAATTAATACAAAACCAAACCGATCAGAACATCTTATTTCAGTAATATAATAATAGTTGAACAATTTTACTTCAATACACAAGTAACGTAAAAAAATGCAAATTTCATACAGTATAATAGGGTCTACTTATACTGTATTGATAAAAAATAAGTGCAATATGTAGGCTACGAATGTTAAGGTGATCGATTTCGGTAAACTTAAGCTTACCTTAATCGAACACCGATATATTTGTTCAGTTTATATTAATATTGTATTAAATTCATCTACCAACACATACAGTACTATGCTAATTAAGAAAACTTTTTTAAATTAGTATTTTATTAATTCTCTTCGCATTGCACAATGTTTAAATATCACTTATGTCAAGTTTTACCGTCCTAAGTCTTCTCATTGGCTGTTCAACGGAATACATCGGGAGTGGTACGAGGTTCCCAAACACTACCTCGCCCCATGACTTGAAGTTCACAAAAAGATTGCCGCTCCGCCCCGCCCCGTCCCCCAGCTGTCATATTTTTCTGTCCTTGTTACCGTTTAGGTAAAATATTTGCTTCAAAGTTACCTTCTTATAAAATTACAAATAAATGACCTAGCATTTTTTCTACCACAACATTAATGAACTATAATAAATTAATAGTTACGACTTAACATTACTGTATTTATATTTTTAAAATAAAACAAAGGCCAATAGTGACAGTGACTTATTATAGAATTACTTATTGCTTTGGTCAAGCCGGTATTATTGAATTAATATTTTAACTGTACGCATTCGTTAATGTAGTTTAAATGATTTATTTCATAAAAATGTTGTATATAGATGATTATTACAGTATTTTTCATGATATAATAAATATTGTGCACTATCATTACGAATAAAAATGTTATGCCTTACTTTGTAGTTAGATTATATCAGGAACCACATGGGAACGCACATTTTAATTTAAACGAAATAAGCCATTCAAAAGTAATTAGACTAACTCTAAGTAATCAGTCTGTAAAATAATACTGATATCAGTCGTCGTAGGCCTACATTGCATCCATCGATGTTAAATTAAATGAAGGAAGGTTTTTATGAATGAAGTAGTAAAATCCATCCGCGACTAAGAAGTTCGAGGTTTCGCCACTTGGATCTCACGAATCACCGCATATTTTGACAATAAATTAACATGCAGGCATTTGCGCGGTCCAACATTGCGGCTACAGATTTAAAGATATCGATCTGAAACCAAAACTAAATTGAAACCAGATACATTTCTGATTAAAATCGCTTTTTAAAATTTCGATAACAGCTCTAATTTTATTTTGGCACTAGTTTGAATATTGGGTAACTTAAATAACCTATAAAATCGAAATGAAGGAGAATTCGAAAATTCTAAAAAGCGATTTGAGTCAAAAATGTCTTTATCTTTAAATAGATGTTTCATTTATAATTTTACGACAGTAAATAAGGGCAGTATCTTGGACCGCGCAAAGCAGTTTTTACGCTTCTCAGCGCGGGGGTTTAGAGCCCTCTTAAGGACTAACATAATAGTTAGAAAAATGTGTGTAGAACTTTATAATTATAATTTGCCTGTGTTGTGGCCGTAAGGATAAAGTTTCGGAATGCAGAGAGCAATTTGCAAGGTTCGAATCCCCAACTGAGCTAACGGTCGGTACTTCTCTCGTTAAATTTCACGCACAGGCCTGCAGGCCCATGTAAACTGGCGAGTGAAGTTTATTTTTTTTAAATTAAAATATGTGTATATAAGAGACTGTTTTGAGGTATAAGTGAGCACAAAACGCCTTCAATAGATTACACGAATTGGAAATGAGCCAATTATTTATTCATAAGCAATAAGAATCGAGCAACATGGCAATGGCTAATATTTATCAATAATCTTAAAATACTCATTAGCTAGTAAATGTTCTGAATGTTAATATACTTATAACTCATCCGGATGTTATACATCAAATAAGTCACCGTGAAAATTCAACGTCTAAATATATATAGTGCACCCAGCACCCTCGTCTACTGACGGCGTAGAAATTATGTGTACCGGAGTTTGAAGGTTGTTTAACACAAAACTACAACTACAATTACAACATTGTAAAAAAGCCTATAAAAATACAATCACACCATTGTTTTCCTCTTTTATTTGTGCGTTATGTATGAAATATGCATGTTAATTTTAATAGATTTTAGTAATTTTTTTCTAGTTGGAACAAAACAAGTACCGGAATTTTAACTAGTTTTCACTGTGCATACACTTTAAACTTTTGTTTATATTTCACTACGTAGTTGCCAAGAATGTTTTCTACAAATTCTTTAAATTTGAGAATGTTAACTTTACAATTTCCTAAACAAAGTTTTCTTGGTTTCTAGAAGTCGTAAAATTTATGAAATCAATAGTTACGACGCATACATTACTTTTACATGCGTATATAAATGCAGCGATTTATAATACCGTACTGTACATTTAAATTTATTTAATTTTATCAATTTAATATAGTAGGTTTTAATCAATTTAAAATCATTGAATTTATTTACATGTGTAAAAGTAATGTATGTTGCCATATGTAAATGGCAACATACATTATAAGGATTACATGTTATACAAAATACATTTTATAAGGATTACAACGTGGCCAAGGAATTCATTTTACGATCTCTAGATGCCAGGAAAACGTTGTTTCATGAAATTGATAAAGACTGGTTTTCTTGAAAAGTTAATATTTTAAAATCTATAAACTGCACTGTAAATTATTTATTAAAATATAAATGTGATACATTGACGGTTTTTTTAAATATATTTTTTAATTTTTTTTAATCAGTTTTCAGTTAATTTATATTGATTATTCTACTGTAAGATAAGTGACATAAGTGAAAGTGATGGAAATAAATAGAGAAGCCTTCTAAAATTTGGAATTAGTGGATAAGGAATAATAATAAAGACTACATTAATTAAGATTCATTTTTGCATACCTGTTGGAACGTTACCTTTTTTACGTTTTTAAAATTGGTGTGGTTGTACCATCCAATATTACAATGTTTAAATAGACGGTTAATTAAATCTAATAGATGTTTTACATTTATAATATGTGTTAGCGTCAATTCATTTTATAAAAATTTATACAACTTTAAAGGCCACTGGAGAAGGATCCTGGAATCGGAGAGGACAATCAGTCGCCCTTAGTCCTCGAAGTTGAACTTATTTACCGAATTGCATGAGTAAATTAGTTTTTGCTTTGAGTTGATCAATGCAAGCAAGGAGCTATACAGGACTTTGCATTTTAATAGATTGCATAAAAAGTTATCTACCTTTCTTTCTAATCCAAGGTAGCCACCCACAAATACAAGTACTTGAACTCTCACACATGCTTCAGGAACCGGCTTGTTACGACAGAGGGACTTATCCTGTTTTCTCAATTACTATTTATACGTAAATGACTTCTACATTCAATTGACTGCTAATCCGAACAGGAAGTGGTCCAGTAGGCGAGGCGGAGAGGAAGCGGCGACAGCTTCCGGTAGTATCAGAGCACTGATCACTGGGAGCTCGTGTAGTAACCTACAGCTGTCAACGACTTCAATGAAGGAGCGACCCGGGGGAGTGACACTGTCAGACCACACGTTCTGACAGCTACTTACCAGTTGTCGGGTTGATATAGTGACAGCTCAAAGTCTATATATGCACACAATCAACGCTCATTTTGCAATGAAACTCTTATTTATGGGATATAACAATGGCACCCTCACTTTAGGTATACATGTTAATATGAAGAATTTGCTTTTTACGTTTTCCCTTATCAAATTGCTTAGTTACAAGAGAACTCATACGTTTGATTATAAAAAAATTTCAAAAATCATCTTTGGTCGAACGCTCTTAGCAAATCGCAAAGATAGCGTAAAGGAGCTTTGCCATGTTTGACCTCTACTTGTTACGAAGTACAGGTATCAAAGTAACCGTTCGGGTGGTCAGATCATCGTCATACAATAACCTAGTACTGGAGTAATACCGCCACTTCCTCTTGGATTACTGCCAAGTCAGTGCCCCTACGGTAAACATGACATAAAAAGGTCCCGCCCTATTTTCACGATTTTTTAAACAGTCAGAATTGACACACGAACACGAATCCAAAGGAATTGGACACCATGCAAATTGAAAAAATGTACCAAAAACGAAATAGGCTATAACATTAATACTACGTACTTTTCCTCCTAAACACGAATTTGACATCCATTTCTTTCAACGATCAATTAATTATTAACTGACCTGTTAACAGAAAAGTTATGTTGGTTAGGTTAAGTTCACAATATGTATTCAAGATCAATATATACTAACCTAAACTAAATAATAATAATAATAATAATTTGTTTATTTCCATTCATTAATTTTACATGAACAATATTTACATATGCTTGGAAATGTAAATGGCCATCACTATCCAGTTAAGATAGTCATTACTAATAAGTATTACATTATATTATCCAAATCACTTTTTGTGTTGAATATCTCAGTTATTATTCGTCGAATGAAAAATTTCTTGGCATATTCGTGCTTCATAGAAAAAATAAAAATCAATGCAATGTGAACAGTTCTTTGGTTGAAATATTTTTATTCTTTTTAAAACTTTTGACAAAAATCGTTATTTCCGATGGACAACTTCTATGCTTTTGTGTTTGTGGGGTTATTATTAATTTTTTTTTTTTAATATCATTAATATGGGTTGGGACAATATTAGATTCCATAAAATTAAGAAGAAATTATTTTTTTAAAAATCTCACGACTGACAAAAGAGACAAGTTACAAAAAGTTGTTTACATTCAAATTTACCTAATCAATGATTTAATAAATAAGCTATTGGGCTATTAATAAATAGATCTTTATGAGGAATAGTCGACCTTAGTTAGTATCAATGACCACACTCGTTCATCTACGTTCATCACACTCATTTACCCTTCATATTCGCCCAAATCTTCACTATCGGCGTCTTAATAATGAATAAATAATGCAACATATATATACTTATGCAAAATACGCTAGGTTTGAACCTGATGTATTGTTTATGAAAAAACGTAATTTATCAATGCTAAATGCATTGTGACCAATATTCTGCCCTCACCACAGGGAACACCCGCGTGTGGAACGACACGCGCGTACACTAAAATGCCTGTTCCACACAATAGCTAAGCTGTACACAAAATCTGAATTGACAATGTGGATAAAATGAGAAAAATTGTAACTTCTCCACGGGTCAGTTTAGTTGGCTTTCGGTTGTATTTATTTTATAATCTATACAGCGTGGAAAATACGTTCTGATACAGCTTTAACATTTTCTCAACCGTTCCCCACATAAAGTAATAAGATTCATCACACATAAACATGATTTAAAATTGTACTTTTAGCCGTAACGTTAAATTTTAAAATCACTTCCCACGATTTTTCCACTTTTTCTTTTTTAACCCCTCACAGAGCTTTTTATTTTGGAACCCTTTTTTTGTAAGGGGGGGTTTTTTTTTAATTTTTTTTTCTGCTTTTTCCCCAAAAATTAAAATCCCGAAATTACCTTTAATTTAATTTTTTTAAGAATGATTAAATTTTAAAAAATATAAAATATTTTTTGAATTTAAGGCCCCCATAAACCCCCCCTTTGCAACCCCCTTTTCCAAACCCCAAAAAAATTTAAATTTTTAAAAAATTTTCCCTCGATTTTTATACATAAAAATTTCCGACAAAAGGGGAAAAATTTTTCTTAATTTTTTGGCCCAAACCCCTTTTTTTATAATCCCCTCAAACTTTAGGGGGGGCAGTTTTAGGGGTTCCCGCAATGATGTTTTTTTGAATTTTTACATTCTTAATATGAACCCCCCGACACAACTTTTGCTTTTTTTAAGGGGAATATGAATGGGTTTTTTTGATGAAAATGGTGTTGGAGTGTAGTCGGGTTTCTAACTGAGTTCAACTGTTCCTCAAAAGGGGAATTTATTATTTGCCCAACAGCCCCGGGCAAAATAAGGGGCCTACGCTTTTTGTGGGAATTTCCCAACCCGTAGTGTTTCTGGGTTTTCCCGCTAATTGCAAGCCCGATGCTCCCTTACTCCCCCACACAACATCCGCACAATGATTACCCCCCAAAAGGACAACCCCAGACTTTTCTGTAAATGTCCAAAACGAAGCAAACCCCCAACGGGCGCCATGTCGGTATTTTAAAAAGGGCCGAGATTAAACCCAACCCTCAACTCCCAAACCTTTGTCCCCCTGTAAGCTGGGGGACAGCACTGCGCCCCCAAACCCACTATATTTCTATAAAATATCATACTATACTATGATGTAAAAAATTTAAACTTCATTCAGTTTGTTTTTTGTTTAAATTTTTACTTTTAATTTTAAAAAATTTTTTTAGTTACTTTTTTTAATTAAAGATTTTTTTTATTTTTTCTTTGTTTTTTATTATTAAAACTGGATTTTAAAAGAGGGTTTTATGTTTTAATTTAAAAAGAAATTTTGTATATTCTTTTTTTTTAAAAAATTTTTGTTTATTATTCCGGGAAAGGGTTTTTTTTTGAACCCACAAAAAAGATTTTATTAATCGTTTTGAAATTCCCTTTAAAAATTTTCAAAGTTAAAAGTTCCACCCCCGATTTTTCAATTTTTTTTTTTTTTTCAAATAAAAAAAAAATTCTTCACAAATTTGGTAATCCGGTTTTAAAATTTATAAAATTTGGTGAAGGGGTTCGGGTTTTGGGAAAATTTTTCATTTATTTTTCACCAAAATTTTTTAACAGTTCTTTGGGGCTTCACGTGTGACTGCCTTCAACCCTTTTTAAGGGTTCCACGTGGGTCACATTTTTGGGTTTACCAGGGAAGTACCATGCGGGGGGCTTTTGGGGGGGGTTTCATTGTGCTCGGTTGAAACCCCAAATTTGGGGTTCCCAAAAAATCCCAATACTTTCTTTACAGCTTCAAGACCATTTACTCGTTCCATTTTTAATGCTAATTAAATGTCAACTGTTATTCTAAGTTGACATGCTGACCTATTTTGAAAGGGTTCAAAAACAACATTAATTTCTCTTAAATTATATGAAATGACTAAATGGGCTTTCCAGCGCATGTTTTGGATCACTTTAGTTTAAATGTTTTTAAAATTTCTTTTTCATTTTTTAAAATTACAACTGAAGGGAAATGACATAAATTTTTTAATTACAAACGTTGGTTACAGTTAAATTTTAAAAAATTCTTTTTTGTAATCCCCCCTTGGGTTTAGGGAAAAGGGGAACGTAGTTCACCAAATTGATCAAACCCTAATATTTGTGCATTTTGGACTTTTTATTTTTAATATTTTGTGCATTTTGTGCTTATAAATTTTAATAAATTATTGTTTTGTGACGGTTTTTCTTTTTACTTTTAAAGTTTAAATTTTTTTAAACAACAAATAAAGTCATTGGGTATAAGATATTTGGGGCAAATTTTAATAATTTAAAAAATAAATTTTCTTTACACAAAAATAAAATTTTAAAATTCGTCTTTTAAGTGGAGGCGGGAACACGGGTTTTTTTCATTTTTAATAAAAAATCACATAAACATGATTACGTTAGTTTAGTATAATTAAGTGTTAAAATTAGCAAAATAACTGTAGTAAAAAAACCTTATCTAAGTTTTTGCCCTAAGTTTTTATGGGCAACACAGTGTAGGGAAAAAAAATCAAAAACTTCTTTTCTCGTTTCACAAAAAATTTAGAAAACTGCTGTTGTTGAAAGTTTTTTTTTATCATTTTGGGCCCTTTTTAAAATAAGTAGATAATATTTTAAAAATTTCCAATCTTCAAGTGTTAAAGAAAAAAACAAAACGTTTCGACAGGTTTTTAAAAAATTTCTGTCGTTTCAGGGGGTACTTTTAATTTAATCGCCTACATCTAAAACAATTTTTTTTTCCCCCTTTAAACCCAAAACTGAACACTAATTCTATACCCATTACTGTTATGAAAAGTAAAATTTTTCTTAAAAAACAAAACAAACATTAAAATTAATTATACAAAATATAAAAAAAAATGAAAAAACAAAAGAAATGCAAAATTGAAAAAGTTCAACAAACCACAGAGCAAATTTTAAAAGACAAAAAAATTCAATGGAAAAAATAAAAAGATAATTTTGAAAAAATTCCCAAAAAAAACAAGCAGGTTATATTTAAAAAGACAAAATATTCAAACCCTTTTCCCCAAAAAATCCCCCTTTTCCCCTGAGGGGGCAAGGGGTCCTGCACCCCTAAACCCCACGGGGCCAAAATTACCCACCGACAAAATTTTAAAAAGGGCGGCCCCCTTTAAAAAATTTGAAAGGGCTTAAAAAAAAATAACTTTAAAAACTCAAAAGGGAAATTTTTTTTATTAACATTGTTTTCAAAATAAAAAAAACTCTAATACTCAAATGTCATTTACTTTTTATTAACATCTGTTACAAGAGGGAAAATTAAAACCCAATAAACCCCAAATGTCATTTACTTTTTATTAACATCTGTTACAAGAGTAAATTAACTCTAATACTCAAATGTCATTTCCCTTTTTTTTAAAAATCTGTTTTCAAGGAAAAATTTTAAATTTTAATCAAATAAAGGGCCCTTTAAAATTTTTCTTTTGGGCATAATATAAAATTTTAAATAAATTTAATTTTTAAAAATTTTCACCAAAAAACATAAAATTGTTAAAAAAAAATTCATTATTTTTTTTTTTATGATTGAATTCATGTAGGCTACTACATCAAGAACGAAGATGAGAAGTGAACTAGGATCTCAAACACTAAAAAAAGTTTATTTTTAAAGTATTTACATTATGTTATTTAATTTCGTAACAATTTTTTAAGCCCCTTCCCCCCTTTTCGATAAACCCCCTAGCCTTTTTAAGAAAATTTTTAAAGCGCAAAATAATTTTTACACTGATTTTATGTTCCCACTTCCCTAAACGTAAATATTGGTAATGTTTTAAACATAACTTGGGAATATCATTAAAGTTTTTCCTAAATTAAACACTAATTAAAAAATTTTTAAATAAATATACAGTTCTATGTCCCAAAAATCTGCAATATCATGTTTTGTTTTTCCCACAAACACTAATAAAATTATGGTAAATAAATATAAAAGTAAATATGTAAAAATAACTGCAAAATATCAAAGTATTTTTATCCTACTTAAACACTAATTTAATTTTTGGGAAATAAATATACAGACTAGACAAACCCAAAAACCCAAAATATCAATTTTTAACCTAACCCGTAAACCCCCTTTAATTTTTAAATTTTTGGTTTTAAAAAAATTTTACCCCAAATATGTCAAAAATAACTGCCCAAAAATATTTATATATGTTATCCTCTCAAAAACCCAATTAAATTTTTGGTAAATTTAAATATAGTTTCTTTTCAAAAATTAAACCCAACCCAACATATTTGTTATCCACAAACACAATAAAAATTTTTGGTAAATTTAAATTTTTCAGTACTTGTCAAAACCCCCCAAAATTTCACAAACCCCCATTATGGTTATCCCCCACTTAAACACCCAATTAAAAAATGGGAAAAAAAATATACAGTACTTAAAAGTCAAACATAACTGCAAAATATCATATATGTTATCCTAAAAAACCCCTAAATTTAAAATTTTTTGGTAAATTAAAAATAAAAGTACTTGTCAAAACATAACTCAAAATTTAATTCATATGGGGGGTTTTTCCCCCACAAAACCCCTAATTTAAAAATTAAAGGTAAATAAATTTTCCCTACTATGGGAAAACCCCCCTAAAAATTCCCAACTACCCCCAAAATTTTTAACCTACAAAAAAATAATTTAAAATTTTGGTAAAATAAATTTTTCCCCTACTTTTTAAAAACCAAAAAAAACTGCCCCCCAAATATCATTTTATTGGTTTAAACACCTTTTCTTTTAAACACCAATTAAAAATTAATTGGTTTAAATAAAATATAAAAGTACCCCAAGTCCAAACCCCCTTAACTGCAACTTTAAACAAATTAAATTTTTTCCCTTTCAAAAACAAATAAAAATTATGGTAAAATAAATAAAATACAAAAAACTGAATTGGGCAAACCCTAAACTGCAAAATTATCAAAGTATGGTTTTTCCAAATTAAATTAAACCAAATTTAAAATTATGGGTTAAAAATAAATAAAGCCTTTTATAAACCCAGGTCCCACAAAACGGGCCCCTTTAAATTTTCCCGGTTTTCCAAAAAACACTAAATATTTAAAAATTTTGGTAAAAAAAAAATAAAGTATAAAATTTAAACAAAACCCCGCAACTATCTTTTGGGAAACCCAAAAAACACTAATTTTAAATTTTGGGGAAAAAAAAATACATTTTCTATTTCAAAAAATAAAAATTCAAAATACATGAAAGTTATCCAAATTTTTAAAAACTAATAAATTTTGGGGAAAAATTTAAAAATACAGTACTATGTTTAAACAAAAACTGCAAAATTTTTATGTTTTTATTTCCCAAAATTAAAACAAATAAATTAAAAAATTTTTGGGAAAAAAAATATACAGTACTAAGTCAAAATAACTGCAATATCTTTTTATGTTATCCTACAAAAAACTAATTAAATTTTGGTTAAATAAACATAAAATACTATTTAAAAAATTTTCTTTCAACTATCCTTTTTT
This sequence comes from Stictocephala bisonia, assembly GCA_035578905.1. Lineage (NCBI taxonomy): Eukaryota > Metazoa > Arthropoda > Insecta > Hemiptera > Membracidae > Stictocephala > Stictocephala bisonia. The sequence goes on along the minus strand of JAQJVL010000027.1, from coordinate 2,654,936 downwards.
TTATTTCCCACTTAAAAAATTAAATTTAAAAAATTGGAAAATAAATTACAGGGACTAAGTTTAAACATAACTGCAAAAATCTTTTTTGGTTTAAACCTTTCAAACATAATTAAAATTTTGGGAAATAAATTTTACAATTTCTATGTCAAACATAAATGCAAAATTTTTTATAAGTTATCCTTCTTAAAAAACTAATTAAATTTTGGGAAATAAATATACAGTATCTTGGGCAAACATTTAAAAGAAACTATCCCTATATTTAACCTACTTAAACACTAATTTTAAAAAATGGTTAAAAAAACAAGTACTATTCAAAAATAACTGCAACTTTCATTATGTTATCCCCACTTAAACCTTTAAATTTAAAAATTTTGGGGAAATAAATATACAATACTATGTCTAAAATAACTGCAAACTTCCCTATATGTTTTTCCTAAATTAAAAACTTAAATTTAAATTTTTGGAAATAAAAAAAAATTCAGTACTAATTTAAACTAACTGCAAAATTTCTTATTTGTTAAACCCACAAAAACTAATTAAATTAGGGAAAAAAAAATATACAATTTTAAAGTCAAACCCTAACTGCCCAAATATCAAAAAAATTTTTTCCTAAAAAACACAATTAAATTAAGGTAAAAAATATACAATTAAATAAGTCAAACATAAATGCAACTAAACATATAGTTTTTCCTACCCTTAAAAACTAATTAAAATTTTGGTAAATAAATATACAGTACTAAAGTCCCTAAAAAAACTGCAAATAAACAATATGTTATCCCACAAACCTAATTTTAAAATTTTTGGTAAATTTAAAAATACAGTACTATTTTTAAAAATAACTGAACTTTTTCATATATTGGATCCTACTTAAACATTAATTAAATTTTTGGTAAATAAAAAATACAGTACTAAAGTCAAACTACTGCAAATCTTTTATGTTTCCTACAAACACTAATTTTAAAAAGGAAAATAAATAAACAGTACTATGTAACCATAACTGCCCAAACTAATTCCAAAAATATTTTTATTAACCCCAACCCCTTTTAAACAAAATATTTAAATTATGGGGGCAAATTTTAAATTAACCCCCGGGACCAAATTTAAACCCTAACCCGGGAACTATCTTTTATGTTATCCCCCCCTTAAACAAATTAAATTTCAATTGTGGTAAATAAATATTTTTAAAAACTATGTCAAACATAAATGCAACTCATATATGTTTTTCCTACAAAAAACTAATTAAATTTTTGGAAATTTAAAATACAGTTTCTATGGGCCCAAAATAACTGCAACTATCATATATGTTATCCTACTTAAACACTAATTAAATTTTGGGAAAAATTTAAAAATACAGTTTCTTGCAAACTTTAAATTTCAAAATCATATTTTGTTTTTCCCAATTAAAAAACTAATTAAATTGTGGTAAATAAATTTTACAGTACTTTCAAAATAAAATGCAATTTTTAAAATTTTTCCTTCAAAAATAATTAAAAATTAAAGGTAAATAAATAAACCCGTACTTTGTCAAAATTAAATCAACTATATATTGTTATCCCCACTTAAACCCCTAATTTAAAATTTTGGGAAAAAAAATAACAATACAAAGTCAAACTAAACTGCAACTATCATATATGTTATCCTACTTAAACATTAATTAAATTATGGTAAATAAACATACAGTACTATGTCAAAAAAATAACTGCAAAAATCATTATGTTATTCCCACTTAAACACTAATTAAAATTTTGGTTTAAAAAAATATAAAATTTCTATGTCAAAAAAATAATGCAACAAACTTTTTTGTTTTTCCCCACAAACACTAATTAAATTATGGTAAATAAATTTTACATACTAAAGCAAAAAAAATAACTGCAAAATATCAAATTTACCTACAAAACACTAATTAAATTATTTTTAAATAAATTTTTCAGCACTAAAGTCCAAAAAATTAAATTTCAACTATCATAAATGTTTTTCCTACAAACTAATTAAATTTTTTGGGGAAATAAATATACATTTCTTTGTCAAACATAACCCGCAACTATCATTTATGGTTTTCCCCACTTTTAAAAACTAATTAAATTTTGGTTTAAAAAAATATACAGTACTATGTCAAAAAATTTAAATGCAAAATAAATATATGTTATCCTACTTAAACACTAATTAAATTATGGTAAATAAATATACAATACAATGTCAAACATAACTGCAACTATCATATATGTTATCCTACTTAAACGGGTTTAAATTTAAAAATTATGGTAAATAAAAATTTCGTTAAATATGTCAAACAAACTGAACTTTTCATAAAAAGTTATCCTACCTTTAAAAACTAATTAAATTTATGGTAAATAAATAAAAACAGTACTATGTTTAAACATAACGCAACTATCTAATGGGAAACCTACTTTAAAACACTAATTAAATTTTGGTAAATAAATTACAGTTTTTTTTGTCCAAAAAAAACTGCCCCAAATATCATATATGTTTCCACTTTAAAAAACCAAAAATTTAAAATTTTGGTAAAAAAATATACATAAAATTCCAAAAAATAACTGCCAAAATATCATATATGTTAAACCTTTCTTAAAACAAATTAAATTAAGGGAAATAAATTACAATTTCCCAAGTCAAAAAATAACCCGCAAATATCATAATGTTATCCCACAAAAACTAATTAAATTATGGTAAAAAATTAAAAGTAATATGTCAAAAAAAACGGGAAAAATATCATATATGTTTTTCCTACTTAAACACTAATTAAATTGTGGTAATTTAAAAATACAGTACTATTTTCAAAAAAACGCAAAACCATATATTTATCCCCACAAAAACGAAAAAAAATTAAGGTAAAAAAAATATCCCGTATATTCAAACATAACGCAACATCATAATTTTTAAACCTACTTAAACAAATTTAAATTTAAAAAATGGTAAATAAAAATAAGTAAAAATTTTAAAAATTAAATTCAATATTCCCTATATGTTTTTCCCACTTAACACTAATTAAATTTGGTAAATAAAAACCCGTAAATAAGAAAACATAAAATGAACTATATATTTATCCTACAAACAAAATTAAATTATGGTAAATAAATATACGTACTAAAAAAAAAACATTTAATGCAACTTAAAATTTTATGTTATCCAAAATTAAAAAAATAAAATTTAAATTTTTGGTAAATAAATATACAATAAATTTGATCAAAAAAAACTGCAACTTTCATATAAAATTATCCCACAAAAACTAATTAAAATTTTGGTTAAAAAAATATTTCTTTCTTTTCAAACATAACTTTCCCAAATATTTATATAGTTTTCCTAATTAAAAAACTAATTAAATTATGGTAAAAAAAAATATAAAAATACCCATGTCAAAAATAACTGAAAAATATCATATATTTATCCCACAAACCAAATAATTAATTATGGAAAAAAAATTTTAAAAGTCTAAAATTTAAAAAATAAATGCAAAATACATATATTTTATCCCCACAAACACAAAATTAAAAAATTTTGGTTTAAAAAAATTAAGTACTATGTCAAACATAACTGCAACTATCATATATGTTATCCTACTTAAACACTAATTAAATTATGGTAAATAAATATACAGTACTATGTCAAACATAACTGCAACTATCATATATGTTATCCTACTTAAACACTAATTAAATTATGGTAAATAAATATACAGTACTATGTCAAACATAACTGCAACTATCATATATGTTATCCTACAAACACTAATTAAATTATGGTAAATAAATATACAGTACTATGTCAAACATAACTGCAACTATCATATATGTTATCCTACTTAAACACTAATTTTAAAATTTTTGGTTTAAAAAAATATACAGTACTATGTCAAACATAACTGCAAAATACATAATGTTATCCTACTTAAACATAATTAAATTTTGGTAAAATTTATAAAAGAAAATTTTGTCAAAAAATAACTTTAACTATCATGTTGTTATCCTACTTAAACATTAATTAAATTATGGTAAATAAACATACAGTACTATGTCAAACATAACTGCAACTATCATATATGTTATCCTACTTAAAACACTAATTAAAATTTTAAAGGGAAATAAATATACATTAAACCTTATTCAAACATAAAATGCAAAATATCTTTAAAAGTTATTTCCCACAAACACTAATTAAATTAAAGGGAAAAAAATGTACGTTTCTATGCAAACATAACTGCAACTATCATATATGTTATCCTACAAACACTAATTAAATTATGGTAAAAATTACAAATACTATGTCAAACATAACGCAACTATATAAAGTTATCCTACAAACAACCCAAAATTAAAATTTTTTTTAAAAAATAAACAGTACTATGTCAAACTTAACTGCAACTATCATATAAAGGTTTTCCTACTTTTAAAAACTAATTTTAAAATTTTGGGAAAATAAATATACAGTTCTATGTCAAACATAAACTGCAACTTCATAAAATTTTTTTCCCACTTAAAAAACTAATTAAATTATGGTAAATAAATATACAGTACTAAAGTCCAAAAATAACTGAATATCATTATGTTAAAACCCACTTAAAAAATTAAATTTAAAATTTTGGTTTAAAAAAAAATTAAAAGTACTATTCAAAAAATAACTGCAAAAAATTTTATATATGTTATTTCCCCATAAAACCCTTTAATTAAATTAATTTTGGGAAATAAACATACAGTAATTGTCAAAAAATTAACTGCAACTACAAAATTTGTTTTCCCTTTCTTAAACATTAAATTTAAAATTAAAGGTAAATAAATTTTTAAAAGTACAAAAGTTCCCCAAAAAATAACTGCAAACAAACATATTTGTTTTCCTACTTAAACATTAAATTTTTTTATGGTAAATAAACATACGTACTATGTCAAAAAATAACTGCAACACTTTTTTGTTATCCCCACTTAAACATTAAATTTAAAATTTTAAAGGGGAAATTAAAAATTTCAGTACTTTTGTCAAAAATTTAAATGCAAAATATCATAAATTTATCCACTTAAACCATTAATTAAAATTTTTGGGAAAATAAACATACATACTATTCAAAAAAAACTGCAACATCTATATGTTTTTCCCACAAACACTAATTTAATTATGGTAAAATTTAAAAAACAGTACAAAGTCAAACAAACTGCAACTTTTTCATATAAGTTATCCCACTTTTAAAATTAATTAAATTAAGGTAAAAAAAATATACAGAAATATGTCAAACATAAATGCAAAATTATATATGTTATCCCACAAACCTAATTTAAATTTTGGGAAATAAATTACTTTCTATGTCAAACATAACTGCAACTATCATAAAATTTTATCCAAAAAACACTTAAATTTAAATTTTTTGGGGAAATAAATATAAAGGGAAATTTTTAAACATAACTGCAACTATCAATATATGTTTTTCCTACTTAAAACATTAATTAAATTATTGGGAAATAAATATACTTTCATGGGCAAAAAATAACGGGAAAATCATATAAGTTTTCCTACAAAAACTAAAATTAAATTTTTAAAAAAAAATTTTTCATACTATGTCAAACATAACTGCAACTATCAACTATTAATCCTACAAACACTTTAAATTAAAATTTTGGGAAATAAATATACATACTATTCCCAAAAATTAAAATGCAAAATATCAAAATGTTATCCCTACAAACACTAATTAAATTATGGTAAATAAATATACATCAATTTTATTATATATCAATATAAGTATTAAAACTTTTGTCGGTTAAAAATCAAAAAAACAGAATGAATTAAAATGTTACTTATTGTTAAGTTTTCTTTCCCAGGGGTTTTAAAAAATAAGGATTTTTTTAAAGAGAAAAAAACAAAACTGTATCTAAATACGTTAAAACGTTAAAAAACTTTCAAACCCAAAAATTTAACGTTTTGTTAATTAATCGATTAAAGGTTCAAACCCTTTAAAGGGACTTCCCCCAGATTTGATAATAACATTTACAATTAAAAAAACAATCTTAGCAATTAAAATTTAACCGGGGCTTATTTTTGATTGTTAATTATTATTTAACATTTTTAATTCCCCAAATTTGACGAAATATTGCTATGGAATAGCCCAGTGGTCTTCTATTTCCAAAAGGAAATAATTCTAATGAATATGAAGTAAGACAGTGGTTTTGCAATACGGCAAGGTGCACCACTGATTTTCGAGGGTTTTGGGGTCCCCGTTTTGGCCAACTGTAAGATCACCTTCCCCCGCACTTTCCCTTTAACTTTTTTGGGGCGAAAACAATTATTTTAATTTTTAATTGTAACTTTCTACCTCATGTCAGATCTCGATTATTTTCCCATTGAAATTGAAACACACCAAATTGAGGATGTTTTAGCCACTTTTTCAGCACGTTCCTGTCTGCTGAAAACCACTTGGAGCCGGTCGGGGTTAAAGGCCCCGGGGGGCTTTTTGTCCCTGAAAAATGCAATCTAAATACACACAGACGGAGGAAAAATGGCTAGGGGGAATCCCACCCTTTATGACCCCCCGATCCCCAAACATCATAAAAAAATTTTGAAAAGGGGTCAAAAAAAATGATTTAAACATCGGCTAATAGATTAATGACAGTTTAAAGGAATATTGGGCCGTCCCTTGTAACAAAGACAACTTACGCTCATGTAGACTCATCACACGCGTTCGAAATATATATTCCACCATTTCGACGAAAACAAAAGTAAATATACAAATTTAGTATCGTCCAACAAGAAGAATAAAAACGAAAAAATAAATATCACTGAAGAGCAAACTACATTTTTTTAAAAAAAGTTTTATTAATTTAGGATTGGGGGGATAATTGAAGATAAACAATCAAAAAACAAAATTTTAAAAAACTAAAAAAAAAGTAAAAATCGAGTTAAAGGATCACAGGAAGACATTTTTTGGTTGAGTTTTAAAAAATAATTCCCCAAGGGGACTGTGACCAAAAGACTTTTGAAATGTATGTCAATTTTAAAGGGTTTCATTTTATAAAAAATTTGTAATTGAAAAATTTAAACAAAAAAATTTTCTTTACTTTAGGGCAAGAAAAGAATTTTATTAATAAAGACGTAAAAAAGACTAAATAAAAATCCCAAAAAAACGAAATTTTAAAAAAACCCAAGATAAATAAAATAACTAATGCAGGTATAGGCATTTTCATAAGCAGACCTACAACGGATATCAAACAGACTGAAGGACCAGGAGAAGGGATAGTCAACACCAAAGACAATCCAGTAAATGAAAGTGATCCATCCTACGATGATCTTAAAAAACAACAAAACAAATTTATATTAAACTGTTTGAGATATCTCTTTAAACTTCGTGCCACCGACTTACACACCGTACATCAAGTATACCCATAATAAATATTACTATTTCCAATACATATTCAAGGGAGGGTTTCATTATAAATAGGGAATTTTTTTTCCTAAAAAGAAAATATTTTCCCGAAAGTACAGTTAAATTTTTCTCTGATGAATTCAACAAAATTTTAAACCCAAAAAACCAAAAATTTAAAGGGAAATAATTTTAACTAAATGACTGCCCCTTTTTAAAAAAAGGGAATTTCCCCATACGTTTAAAGGGGGAAATTAAAGGTTTCAAAAAAATTAACGCGTTTTTACTTACTTTAACAGGACATTTTTAAAAAAAACGTTGGCTCAACCCGCAAAAAAACCAAATATTATTTGTATAATAAAATTTTTTTTTTACACTCTATTTTTAAATTTTTGTTTGTCCCAATTTTACATGGGCGCCTTTTGGTAAATTTTAGCGACCTTTGGGGGCGCAAAGTTGGCCCAAAAGTACTACGTTTTGTCCAAACGACTTTATTAATTGCTTTATAAACAGAAATTTCCCATTGAAGGGGGCGTTTTTAAATTTTTTTTAAAAATAAAAAGATAGGACAACTCCTAAATAATTTCGATAAAAAATAAACGTTTTAACCAAAAGGGGAACAAAAATGTTTTTAAAACATAAACCCAAAAAAAAAAAAGTTTACCCATCAAAAATAAATTTACAATTCCAAACAAATAGTGCCCTTTTAAAAACTGAAAAATTTACAACGAGCGAACGAAAAACAGGGTTTTGGGCTGCCTCGTAAAACCCCGGCTTGTAGCTTTCCCCCAAATTTTTCGTAGGGTTTCCCATTTGCTGCAAAAAGCGCTCCCAAAGTTTAAGTCGGGGAGATTCAACAAATTTAAAAAATTTAAAAAATAACCCTTCCCATTGGTGCTCCCCTCTTATGGACATACAAAATGCAAAATCACTTTGGGAGTAAATATGAAATTTTCGTCAGTTTTTTTGGATGTATGGGTACATTTTAAAGTTTCTTTTTTTTTAAATTTCACTTAATTCCGGGCTTAAATCAATTTAAAAATTGTTTGTAAAACAAAACGGGATTATCACTCCCAAAAAAAAATGTCTTTTTTTAAAACAGCCAAGGACGGGGTGGTTCCCAAAACCCCTCCCAAAAATAAAAAACATTTCAAGGGTTTTAACAACCCCAAAAGATTTGGGGTGGAAGAAAAAAGGGGGGGGGGGGTGGGGAAGGCCGTTTTGGGGGCCAAGCCGGCCCCCGGGAAAATACAGGGAAAAAACTTTTCGATGACTTTGGGGGCAAAAATTTCTTTCAAAAAATCACCTACCTCGGCCCAATTTGATGTGCGGGAAAAGCCTGTAAACTTTCACCAAAAACCTTCCCCCTGTAACACGTTTTTTCCTAAAAACATTTCAAATAGGGCCCATTCAAAGGGCCAGAGAACAGCGATTACGTGATCGGTTTTCGATTCTAAATTTTTAAATATTTGAACATCAATGCAGTATAAACAGAAGAAAATAATCAATGTCCCTAAACTACGCTCCCAAACTTCATGGTATGGTTCCTTGGATCAAAATAAGAATAGGTGCCTATTAATACAGGTCCTAAAAATACAACATTTCGATCTGAGTATTTTAAAGATTTTTTATATTATTCATTTTTATTCACCTTAATTTAGGGTTTTTAAAAGAAAAAAAAGGGTTTAAAACCTTTATCGTTATCATCATTATTATTATTCATAATTCATTTCCCAAGAACCCCGATCGTAGGGGATATGGAAAATATGGGGGGGTGATGAGTGTAGATGAGCCGGGTAGTCAAACGGGTTTTCTAACTGAGTTCGAGTTACTCAGAAAAAGGGCTATTTATTAAAACTAAATAGCCAGACAAAATATGGGGCCTACACTTTTTCGTAATCCCGTGTCAATTCATGTATCTTTTAATTTTTTTATCAATCAAGTTCCCGGGAATTTTCGGTATCATTTTGAAAAAATCTTGAAAATTTTGTGGGGAAAATTTTATCAAAAACCCGGTGTTTTAAAAGGGTTTGTAAAAACACAGATAAAATACAAATATTAAATAATATATTATAAATTAACTAAGAATGTCGTCAAGTTGTTTTGGGTCAATTGGTTTAAACCCAAAACTTTAAAAAATTATGATTTTTATAACAAAAAGTTGAGCAGTTTCCAGGGCTGACCTTTCCCTTTTGCAAAGCTGTTACTATCTTAATTTTGTTATTGCATTTCGACAAACAAGGGCTCGTTGGATTTATAGTTAAAATAAAAATGTTTGTGTCCTGCAATTTTTTTTGTAACTGTCAATTTTTTTAACTTTGAAATATTGTAAAATGATTATTACTATTAAAAATTGTATAACATTATCAAATTTTACACCGTTGATGAGCAAATTTTTAATTTTAGCAGGTTTTTTTAAAATTAGAAAAGTTAAAAAAAAAAAAACAAATTTAAAAACCATTTTTTGGGGCTGTGTTTAAAGGAATGTTTCATATTTTGACCCAAAGAAACATATTCTTGAGTTTGGGAACGTAGTTTAGGAACGCCCTATATATATTATTGGAACAGAAGGGGAAAAACTTTCCAAATAATTTTTTAACAGACCCCATTTTGTTAAAAGGTCCCTAATGATTTCATTCAAAAAAGGGCGCCAGACGGCAAAAACGAACTTAAAGGGGCATCTCGGGTTTTTAGATGTCTTCACTTTAAAGGGGCACTCACCAAAACGTCACCATCGACCAAAAAGGGGGGTCCACGAGCTGACCTCCTTCCCCTTTCCTAACCCGAAAAAAAATTTTTTTTAACTTCATAATAGCGGGATTTAAAACTTTAAAAAGGGTTTAAAATTTAATTTAAATTTTTTAAAAATTTCAATAAACAATATCTTGCAGACCCGGGGAACTTCACACCACTAGTGAAATCGAAAAAAACATTGGGAAAATTACGTTGATTTCAAACGAAAATTTCTGCATCCGCCCCGGGCCTTCACAAGGGGGGGGGGGGGATTTTTTAACACAGTAACCGTTTGGGTTTTTAGCATAAAAAGTTTTCGGGCCACGAAAGTTTTCTCAAAGTTTCAGAGGCTTTTAGCCATGTTGGTTTTAATTCCATAAAATCAAAGTTATTTTTTTTAACTGGAAAAAACCCCAAACGAAATTATTTTAAAAAAATTTTTTTTCAAAAATTGAATTTGAAACCCAAAAAGAAAAATTCGCGTTGGAATTACTCACAAATTTTCCCTTTTGGTTTTTTTGAAAAAATGTTTAGTTTCAAGTTTTTTTATTTTCAAAAACCTTTTTTTTAAAAAAGGCATGTTGGGCCTATTCGAAATATAAAAAAACAAACCAAAGCCCAAAATTATATCGTTTTAAAATGACCCCTTTTTACCAAATTTTTATCAATTTAAAAAATAACGAAAAATATGGATTTGCAAAAACTTTTTTCTTAAAAGGGATTAAAAACAACAAAAGCCGACATTTTCTGCAGACTCTTTTGACAAAGAAGTTTATCATTGAAATTTTAAATACAGAAAAAAGGAAAAACAAAAGATCACTTTCTTATGGTCTCAGAGGCCCAAATTTTGAAAAAGATTAATTTTTCGTAAAACTGTAAAAAGTAAAACAACGGGTTATCCGAATGATTTGTCATAAGGGAAAGGGGCGACAAAATGCCCGGGCCCCACCAATTTTCATGGGGAAACTGGAGAAAAAACTATCGATACACATTTTAGGCCCCTTTTGTTTGCAATCCTGTTTATTTTGGGAGAAATTTTCAAAAGGTCCCGTACCTTTCTATAATTTTTTTTCAATTTTTCGCAAATTCGTTTTACACTACCCCAGTTTACGGACCATTGGGGGGCAAAAGGTTCCCGAAACTGTCTAATGTTTTGGTTTAATATTACTTTCCGTATTAAAACTAAATCCCAATTCACGGAGCCATTTACTTTTATTAGTACCCCCAAAACAAAACTAACTTTTTTTTTTTTGTTGGGGGGGGGAAAACAGCCCCTATTAAAAATCAAAACACAGTTCATTTTGGGATTGGTAATTTTTATTGTTCATTTAAAGTGTTTGGAGGGAGTTGGTTCGAGGGATTGACGGTTGGAAACAGCCAAAACCCTCGGTTGTACATCGAAGTGTAAGTAGGCAGTTTGGTTTTTTCTGGGAAATGGGCGTTGGGAAAACAGCCAAAAAAACCCCCAGTTTTTACAACCAAAAAAAATTGGGAAAACGGGTTTTCTGTGGAGTGACGGTTAAAAGGGGCCAAAAACCCCCCCCCCAGTTTTTCAACCAAAATGGGAAATTTTACAGACGGGTTTAATGGGAGTGACAGCTGAAGAAGCCAAAAACCCCCCCTTTTTTTGGGGGATCCAAAAAGTTTTGTGGGAGTTTGGGTTTTTTTTGGAAAGACGGGCCAAAAAGTAGCTAAAAAAAAACCCCCTAGTTTAAAATCCAAAGTGTTTCCAAAATGTAGCCAAAACGGATTTATGGGGTTTGTTTACGGTCAGAAGTAGCCAAAAACCCTCTAGTTGAACATCCAAAAAAAATGTTTTTTGATGGATTTAAAGTGAAGGGAACGTGTAAACCCGTCGGTTTGGGGGGGGGGGGAGAGGGAAAACCGTGCCGGGGGAAACCCTCCTGAAGCTTTCCCCTTCACATTAAAAAATTGATGGGGGGGACTTCGGGCCCCGCTTTTATCTCATCGCAATCCGTCCATGGACAAAATGCAAAACCCCTCCCCCCATCGGGTCATTTTTTTTCTGATCCCAAAAAATTTTAACATTTGTTTTCCCTTTAATCAAATCGATTTTAATTTGGCACAGTATCCTACTTTCTATTTGGTCTAAATTTTTTAATTTTTTATTTCCTATGGGGCTCAGTAACTATAATTTTCTAAAGCGCTTTTTTCAGAAAAAAATATACTGAAACCCGATTTCTAGTGGGGGATTTTCCCCATAAAACACTGGGTCTGTACTGGGTTTCTAAGGTTTTTTTTTTAAAAAAAGGGAAATTAAGGGTTTTTATAAGAAATTTAAAAAAGGGGCACATACAGATTGTTATTATTTAATTAATGTGGCCGTTGACTTGATTTTTAAGATAGTAATCAGTATTATCTATATTTCTAATATTTATTTTACAACATATAAGCACAAAGTTACAATCGCTCTGTGATATAAGTCACTCGATGTTCCTAACCAATGTAGTGCCAATCCGACCCAGACAAATTCGAATCGAATGGGGGAATCGATGATGAACAGGTCAGGTGGGCTAGTTTACATCCAATAGACACGTGTATAGTTCCATTTCATGACGTCACGCCGTTTCCTGTTCACTCCTACACAGCTGCCACAAAACGGTCTTTAACGTTGGTTCTCTCAGTTTAAAATAGCATTTACTTTTATGACAATATCAAACTGGATTAAATAAACTGGTCATATCGTAAGTTAGGACCTCAATAATTTAATGACAAACAAAATAATTTACCTTCTCGACAGTGCAATAAATTTGAGAAGTAGTGCAATAAATTTGAGAAGTTACAGCAAGTTGGGTGATATTTGGGGATTTTTTTTGTACTTTTTGCCCAAAAACTGATTGATTGATTGTAAAGGAAGGGAATTTAAATGTTTTATAGTAGCCTATACAGCATGATTGGCACTTAGTGTTCAAAATTTTACTGGGTTATTGTACATCGTATTTGGAGTAAAACATCGGTTTTACAAATTTGTTATTCACATTTTTCTTTAAATAACAATGTTTAAAGGGGTTTTTAAAAAAATTAATTTACTTGGGAACTAATAGCAATTTTTTTCCCATAATATCAAAAAAAAAAAACCAAAAATCTGGTATAATCGTAAAGAGCATTAAATTTCCATCAAAATAATCTGTTTTTCGTTAAGACTTATTGCCTTTTATTGTGGTTTAAGGTGCATGAGAGTACAACATTTGTAAGTTTTACGAATTCACTTCTAACTTTAAGAGGACTTTTCGTTACCAAAAAGCGATTGTGAAAGGTGTCAAACTATCTTAAAAACTTCCATAATAAATCCTCTTTTATTTGGTACATTGGACTTAAAGAACGTTTCCCGTTAGCTGACATAGTTTTACGTGTTGTAACTTAAAGGACGGCAAAATAATTTATTGAAATTCGTTCTTGTAAAGCATGAAAAAGGTCACTTTGAGCACTGGTTCATTGTTTAGTTTTGAAACCTACTGTATTATGCTTAATTTTAAATACATGTGTTGGGGTGAGAAGGCAGGTGTTGTAATATTAAAAAACCAGTTTCGGAACAATTATAAAACGATAGGCCTAATTTAATGATTAAATAGCACAATACCCTAGTTTACGTCCTTCGTACGCGGTTTACGTTGATTTATATTGTGCTTATTGCGTTCAGTAATACAAAACATGATGAAATAAGCTAACACTAGGTTAGGTATGGTACGTACGTACTGGCATCTGTATAAAGCAAAAGTGCGCAGTAGTTAGGTTTGGTTCGGTATTTACTTCAGAATATGGTATCTAGAAAAGAAGACGGTGGGTAAGATACGTCACATGGGCGAAATGGCAAAAATAAACACAAAAATTCTGTTCTAATTCTCGTAATTACAATTCCCGCTGATAAGTGATCAAATAATTTGATTCCTATTCATCGAAATGCTTCTATATAATTGGTATATTTAGTTATCAGTATTTATTTATCCCATATGAGTTACATGTACTGTATGCTGTGCAGCCTCGATGTGATGCACAATTAGAAAACGGTCTTTTCTAGTTACCTTTGAAATTATTGTAAACAAACAATTAATTGTCAAATTGGTATTTGCCATTGGGCTTGCATCGATACTTCTTAGAACCCCTGGGATGGCACCCTGATGGAATTTCAAAATAACGATAGGCCGGAGTGTTAACCAGAGACCCTAAGAATGTTCACGCAAAATTTCAGCTGAATGGGTCGAGTAGGTTTTGCGTGATAGAGTAACAAACACACAGACAGACAGACACCATTATATTTTTATATAATATTAAGATGATAAAAATAAATACAAATATGATATAAATCAAATCTTTTTTATTGCAGTAGTGCAAAAATCAATTTTAGTTTAAAAGCTATTTGATGCCTATTTAAAAATTTAATTTCACCCACACTACAAAATTCTTTAAACATACAACATTTTTGCGCATTCATACAACCAATTTCCCACCTCCAGTTCCGGAGTCGTCCTCCACCCCTTGTCAGTCGTCTGGAGCTGAAACATTAAGGGTCGTCCAATGGTAGCCGCTGCGTAAGTCTTTTATATGTTTTTCATAAACGGTGATAGTAAAAAACCTATCTGACAAAGTATATAAGTTGGTGATTAAACTAAAACACATGTTCAAAAACTAATAAGATATATATTAACTAGGGGACACCCCTACATGCATCGCGTGCCAACTCCGAAACTCGCTGCGCTCGTTATACCTCGGCCTCGGGCTGTGAATTTCCACTTCAAATATAGTAGGTTATCTGTGAAACTTTAAATCACAATATTAAATTTATTTACAGTATCTCCCTCACGTTACTTACGTTGCTACCTATTAATTACCAGGCATATAGCTTATTTCAAACGTATTAATTTCATTTGTTCAAATAACTAAAATAACTGCATTAGTTTACAATTTAAACCTTTAAGTACAGTATAGCCTAGGCCTAACTATAATCGAATGTGAACAAAACCATGCTTACATCCTGCCTTGGTTTATAACTATGACAGATCTAACCTCCTCAATTTTACAAACACCACTGTTTACATTCCAATAGCCGTTAAAACTTTTTGCAAATCATTATTTACATCTGAACAGCTGTTTGATTCGGTTCATTTAAATCTCTCCCAATGTTATTCTTATGGGAAAACCTACGTTGAGAGCTTCCCACACCCTTTAGGGTGAAAATATTGAAGAATTAAGACCATATTGCACAAATACGAACGGAGGCAATTTTTTCGATACCTCGACCGTTTAAATTGGTCAAGAAATAAGGCAGGAGTTGCGTTGACAAAAAAAGGCTTCACGTATTATATAAAAGGAATTCCACCACATATGAACAAGTATGTAAACAATGAATAAAAATCAATTGTTCCAACACACATAATCTTATAAACAATAAATTGCTAAATCATTTCCAGAACATACTTTTTTATGAGTATATGACAGTGATACATTATTACAAAAAAGTTGCTGTCGACGAAATTACAACACCCCAGATACGGTCTTACATTATTCAACAACCATCCATAGTTTAACATATCAAAGGCCTGCAGTAAGATCCAAGGAATCAGAAAAGGAACGATGTCATAATTTTAATGTGTAAATAAAAAGCGTTGGTAAAACATGTAGACCTCTTTTTTCATAAAACCAACCAATGTACGTGTATTGACGTTTTACTGTACATTTAACTACTGTTAAGACTGCCCTTAGTGTTAGTTAAGTACAGTAATATAATGTCAAACCCAATCGAAATGTCAACAGGGACATGACAACCTCCTTTGTAAAATAACGGATACAAAAACACCACAGGATATTAGGAAACCTAACACTTCCTATCGATTACTCAATACAACTGTAACACAAAGTAGGAGAGTTCCTGCCATAACCGGCGTCTTCCTGACATTTGACTCACACCAGTTGGTTTATCGGATTATATCTTTATCGCCAAATGTGTTTGTTTCTACACAAGCTATAAAACCATTAACAATGTCATTAATTAACCGTGTATCTTGCCAAGAATGTATCTATTATTTATGTTCACGTAACGGTCTCAAATGAATAATAAAGTTTAAAAAAATTGCATGCTCATTCGTGAAATATGATGTTAAATTTGGTTCTTTGTTTATTTTTTTAATGTTTTCTTTCAATACGTCTTCACCTTACACAAGATGTTCTATCCTGGGTCTTGCTCCTCAGCTATATCGCTCCCCGCTACAGCCCTTGCTTACAGAGCGCTCCTAAAGTAAGTGCTGGAACTACGAGGATGTTGGGAATGCTACGACCAATGGATTGACGATATTGATTTACCGTTCCCATGCCTTAACAGTCTTCTCTAATTAGTAATTTTGTCGCACTCGATCCTCCACCTGGTGTTGACTTTGGAACTAAGTGTAACTCCGTCGACTATCAGAAGACCGGTAGTCGTCTGTTCGTCCGGGCTGATATCCAGTTGCACCGGCGGTCAAAGGAATTTCCACGGGTCAAAACATTCCTCCGTCCGAAAAGTGTCCAGATGCACCGGTGGTCAAAATCTACCCACCTCACTTATCCCCGCTGCAAATTCCTTCGACCGCCGGAGCCGGTGCAATTGGAAGGCCCCTTCCTTCCCCACCCCACTACATTTCTTCAAACATAGTTTATAAGTGTTTAACAATTTCGCAATGGAATATTCTATCAAACACTTGCCGATGTTTCGTGGCACATACTAATGGTAGACCATAGCAGGTTCTAACTAATAAATATGGTAACTATGTATTTAATGTTTAATTTTGTGTTTATCCGTGGCAACACTAACATCTAACCTAACCTAACCTAACCTAACCTAACCTAACCTAACCGACTCATGACTCATGTCATAACAAAGGGTGTGGAATTTGGCACGGTCAGCTTGGGGTTACTGTACTGTACTGTACCTGGTTGGACTTTCCCGGCTCATGTCATAAACAAGGGCCTCTGGTGCAATTGGAACACCCCCCAAAAGGGGCTCCGGTGCATCTGGACACATCAGTTTGGGGCCGATCCCTGACCCCGGTGCAATTGGAAATCTCCCGTTCTTCCGTCCCCAAACCAATGTGCGATTTGAACACTCGTGGCAGTTGACTCTCCTTCTTCGCTTGGCTATCAGGCAGTACCAGTTATCAGTTGTTCGCACCCATGTTTTACAGTTGAACGTTATTTCACTTGAAAACATTTAACATTTACATTCTTTAACATGTGTATGTAAAATGTTAACCAACTAACTATACTAGGGGCCTACTCTGTTAGCCAGCGCACAATCCGTTAGTATATATAGATTATGTTAACATGCTTTATTGGTTTATTTGAAAAAAAAAAAAAAAAAAAAAAAAAAAAAAACTAAATCAGAACAATAGATGTTGTTGGCGCGTGTGACAAAAATGTTACGATCGTGGATTGTCTTATTGTTTATAATTCATATTGTGTATATGCTGTTATTGAATGCCAGGACACAGTGTCCGGTTGATACCTCCGCGCGTCAGAGCTTCAATCAAACGCTACTAAACGCGCTCGTGTCAAGTGAGGAGGTTGATTATAGCGAGTCATCATGGTCCATACCATACCCAGTGTTATAGTAGCTATGAGAGCCTTTAGCATTAGCAAGTAAAAATACATCACTATGCTTTATTTGAGGCATTACCGTCGACGGATTTTTGATTAATTATAATATAGGGATGACATGTCCAAACTTTATTTATTATAATTTCTTTTCAAGTTTCTGATGTAGCATAATACGTGTTGGAAGAAATATAAGATCCTTTGGTGAGTCCTTCTGGTCTGAAGATGGCTAGCGTGGCTTACCGAAATCATTTACCAAATTCGCCAATAAACAATTCCACGTTAGTTATACATCTTGGTGTGAGGTAGAACTCTCCACTCTTCCACAAACCACACTGAACCCACTGGAAGGAAATTTTTAAATGTGTTACCTGCGTTTAACCCTTAATTATAAAAATCGATAATTTCAATGGTTTAAACTAAAAATGCATTTTACCACAGAAACACAACTTTTCATATGACAATAAAGCCCATCATTAACGTCTTTTTATTGTATGATTACGTTTTTCACAGCACTGAACTACTCAGTTAAAGTGAAACAAAAGTATTTACTTTGTTTGCCGATATCAACATTCTGGACTGTTCGGGACTCTGAGTCCTGTGACAATAAAGTAATTTAGCACATTATTAGTTTTACTAAGTGTTATTTTTTTAGTAATATTGTATGATTTATAGATTTATACAAAATATTTTAAGAGCATTTTTCTACATTACTATTGTTTCTCTTGTTTAGAGAGTGCCTAGTAAAAAAAATCGAGTGCCAATATTTTTAATAGTATTTTAAACATTTCATGGGCTTTAAGAACGGATATAATTACAAAACTACGTGTCTTATAGACGGATATATAATATTATTATTAGTAATAAAAATTGTTTTTCTTGTAAACCCATTTATACATACAAGCGTAACGTAATAAATAACTAGTGAAACAGTATAGCGTCAGTTTATTTGCATAGTACAAAGCTTAAGCTACATAAACTGTATTCTATATTTTGTTTACCGAGTACTGACGAGTCAAACATCCCTAGCAAGTTTATTAAAATGACATTCAAAACGCACCAACTTCATACAAAGGACTCGCACGTCAATAATTTGCGGGCATATCGCGTGTGACTATATGCGTAAGTCGGCAGCCAAGTGAAATGTAGCGTGCTTTTAATTGCGCCAGGTCACACAAAGGTCACGCGATGTGTGTGTGGGCAAAACATCCCACACCACGGCCGCGACACCATGGTAACAAGTCGTTTACTTCGGGAGTTGTTGCACTCCCTTCAGTTGCTAGTGCGTGGGCTGTATATCAGACCTTGCAAAAGTATAAAAACGAACATAAAAGAATATCCAAAACAAATGTCATGAACATGGAAAAAAATAACTAAATCAAGAAAATATGTTTACGATGAAACGTGAAAATCAAAGTTGTTCTGCTCACGGGCAGGACCTTTAGCAGCCTTCCACCAAACCTATATTTTTTTAGCAAGTCTGTGTCAAACTACTTCTCTCCGAACCTTAAAGTGTCCATCATTTGATATCTTCTTCTTCCCTTTCCTCTCCTTCCTTTAAATTCTCCTTCTATAGCTGTTCTCATCTCCTAACCAATTCACTTTTCATCTCCTTATAGTTTTTAGTAATCTCTCTCTCTTTAGTAATTCATTTCCCACTCTATCTTCCGAATCCTATTTCCCCCATCATTTTCCAAATGTCCTCTAATAGTTTTCAGAGTATTTCCCTCTTTTTGCCATAGTAATTCTTAATTTTATTTCCTTTTTGCAGCTCATATCACCTTCAATCATACTTCCTAGATACTTAACACTATGTAGGTGTATTTACTATTTTAGTTTTCAATATGGTTCTTTGTAGTTCAATATTCACTCGTTCCTCCCTTCTGTAAAGGTTCCCATTTAGGTTACACGATTAGAGACGTGTTATTTAACGTCGATATCCTCGACAACGGACATTTAACTACGTGATAATGTACCTTATATACTGACAATCATCATCATGATCACCGACAAGGCTTGTGCGTATTTTAAGTTAAATATAATGATTACTTGACTTTAGGATGAAATTGGATGGACCTATGTAGTCGTGTTACTATCTAAATTCGACAGCTCAGAAAGGATCATTTATTAAAAACATCCAATAGCCAGGACAACTAAGGGGCCTACAGTTTTACGTGGAATCTGAACCACGTATTGGTCTGATTTTCAGCTAAATGACAAGCCTGATACTCAAGTTAACTTCCCTACTACACCAGATAACTGGACCCTGACTGCCGACCGACATGGATATTCCAAGACTTCTCTAGTAGCGTCTACGTCAATGGCAACCATTGAGCGGACGCCAAGTAGGTATTACGAGGACTGACACGTGTATGATGGGTGGGTGGTGGTTCTTTACTTCAGCCACACGATTGGACCATTGTATTGTATTTATGAATTTATGTGTTTTGTATTATGAATTTGACACTTTTGCATTTCTAGGTCTTGTGAATAAAGTACTGTATTTTGAATATTTGCAAGGTTTTACAGACAAGACTTGCCATTCCAATTTTCATCGGTAACCGTCCTGGGAACATTACGTGATGTGTGTGCGTGTGCGTGTGCGTGTGCGTGTGCGTGCGTGCGTGCGTGCGTGCGTGCGTGCGTGCGCGTGCGTGCGTGCGTGCGTGCGTGCGTGCGTGCGTGCGTGCGTGCGTGTGCGTGCGTGCGTGCGTGCGTGCGTGCGTGCGTGCGTGCGTGCGTCGTGCGTGGTGGTTGTGTTGTGTGTGGTGGTGTGTGTTGTGTTGTGTGTGTGTGTGTGTGTGTGTGTGTGTGCGTGCGTGCGTGCGTGCGTGCGTGCGTGCGTGCGTGCGTGCGTGCGTGCGTGCGTGCGTGCGTTGCGTGCGTGCGTGCGTGCGTGCGTGCGTGCGTGCGTGCGTGCGTGCGTGCGTGCGTGCGTGCGTGCGTGCGTGCGTGCGTGCGTGCGTGCGTGCGTGCGTGCGTGCGTGCGTGCGTGCGTGCGTGCGTGCGTGCGTGCGTGCGTGCGTGCGTGCGTGCGTGCGTGCGTGCGTGCGTGCGTGCGTGCGTGCGTGCGTGCGTGCGTGCGTGCGTGGCGTGCGTGCGTGCTGCGGCGTGCGTGCGTGCGGTGCGTGTGTGTGTGTGTGTGTGTGTGTGTGTGTGTGTGTGTGTGTGTGTGTGTGTGTGTGTGTGTGTGTGTGTGTGTGTGTGTGTGTGTGTGTGTGTAATAACGTCCTCAGTTCAATCCCAATCAGTCATGAAAATTACTGAACATTCAGTCTGCGTTGTAACAATGTTTGCATTCGCTCATCTACACTCATTCGAAATCCACATTCGACCATATATTGATGATCGGCGTCTTAAGAATTATAAATAAACAAAAGTAAATTGAACATACACTTAGCATCAGCGAGCCACGAGTTGAGCCCTCGAACGGCAAGCTGTACAAGACTGTATTGTTGAAGTATTGGAACATTATGAAGGAATTCCACGCAGTGCGCCCGACTCACCAAACATAAATTGCCTTTTTTTACACGTTTACTGCTAAAAAAAATCACTCAATATAGCATGTTGGGTGCTAAATATATAAATCACATTATCAATAAAATTGCAATCACTATTTAATAAAAATAGTAACAGGAGCGGCCGCACAAAGCACAGTTTCGTTCCAATGGTAGGTTAACCAATAAATCTAATTTTAAGGTATACATGTGGTTTACTCTGTTTTATTGAAAGAAACGAAGATTATAACGTTATCAAGTTATTACATCGTGGTTGCAGCCAATAATCAATTATTTATATAAGCGTTTATGTGGAAACGTAATTTTATCTAACCAAAAACCGTGAAATTACATTTTTGAACTGAGAGGATTTTTAAAATTTTTTTGGTTATTTAAGTTGAACCAGTGTTAAACTAGTTTTTTTTTATTATTATTTTATTTTATTCATAAGACGCCGATTGTCAAGATATGGGCAAATATGGATTTCGAATGAGTGTTATGAGTGTAGATGAGCGAATGTAGTCATTGTTACACACTAAGGCCGACAATTCCTGAGAAAGTGTCATTAATTAATAGCCCAATGAAAAATGAACAGCCGGTGGTTATCAGCTGATCCTTCTCAAAATGTATTAACTCTGATTGGGATCGAACTGAGAACCCTAACTAAGCACATGAAGATGGGATTGAACCAAACAACTACGCTACCGAACAGTTTCTACTAACTAATGAAATTACTAAAACTATCACTACATTTTTATTACACTGTATTTTTTCACACAATAGGGCTAAAAACTGTAAACTGCATTTTAACGCGTGGAATTACATTTCATTTATTTAGATATTAGATCGGATCCTTTTTCTGGTCGTATCATTGTTTGTCTGTAATTTTGTTTAATTTACGTGGTGTTTTTTTATTTATATTGATTGTTATTTTTATGGCTATATTTTATGATCATACGTGTAAGTATTTCCATTACCTATATGTAATAATTAATTGACGACACCATTAACAGGCTACTACTATTATACTATTAATTATTAATAACAATACGTAACAAATAAGATAATAACTGCTACTGTACAGTTGACACTCTAACACGATTATTACAGGACCGACACGATGTTGGATTACAGAGAGGCATCAATCATACACTGATTGAAGTTTATGAATACTAAACTGTATGCTGTGTTAAACTGCAAATACAACGCAGAAGAACTGTTTTAAATGTTATAAGGGAATGAATATAATGAATTGGTCGGTAGCGTAGTTGGTTCAATCCCAGCTTCATGTGCTAAAGGTTCTCAGTTCGATCCCCATCAGAGTCAATACATTTTGAGAAGGATCAGCTGATAACCACCGGCTGTTCATTTGTCATTGGGCTATTAATTAATGAAACTTATAAGGAATAGTCTGCCTTAGTTTGTAACAATGACTACATTCGCTCATATACACTCATCACACTCATTCGAAATCCATATTCGCCCATATCTTGACGATCGGCGTCTTATGAATAAATAAATAAATGTTCAACATAAGTACAACATAATGCGTTAAAGAAAATAATATGGACTTATTGAGAACTTTATATAATTATATGTTGTTAATTTGAAAAAATAATAGCCGTAAAAATGGAATAATTTCATGCAATAAGTTGCAATTTACACTTTAAAGCCTACTGGGAAAAAACTATGTCTAGTAGAAATTTCCTGATTGTTTTATTAATTAATTTGATTAATTAATTAGGAAACTTTTTTACGCTAGTCAAACTTACCCGACCGAAAAATTAAAAAAATTCTAGCATGTCCAAAATGTTATGTCATGAATTGTTAATGAATTAAAACGACGCTTCTATGTAAACGCTATTGTATACTGTATTCACCATTCCACAATCCATACATATTTTTGGTACTCTTTAAATCCACTTATCTTTCTGTAAAAATTAATGTCCAATATGTTTACCTAAAAATTAATTTTATTTCTTAATGACTGTGAGAAATAAAAAGAAGCATGTTTTGTTCCGTTCGGCCGCCCGTGTTATTCTTATGGGAAATTTTCTATTTTCAACCTTCCCAAAATATTAATTTTCCTAGGGTCCACATGGTTAGATCTACATACAGTCCAAATAAAAAAAGTTAGGACACAATAACTTGGTACAGTAAGTTAGTGATCTCAGTCGAGCCTTAAATTATATACTTATAATATATACACATAAGAAAACAGTACAAGTAAATGTCACACAACACAAATTTATCCCTCTGGTCTGAGGAAGATGAGCGTGGTTCACCGAAATCGATCACCATAATATTTGTGCATTTTGTACTTGTATTGTAATATATTTGTGTTGTGTGACATTTACTTTTACTGTATATATACCAACACGTATTATGCTAGTAAAAAAACTACATTAGAAAATTAAATGGCAATAAAAGTTGTATTTGATTACAAACATTAATAAATAAAATGACGATATCTAAGAATAAGAAGTCTCCTTCAAAAAATATTTATAAAGATATGAAAAAATGTTTAATTGTTTTCCAGCAGGCGCCCGCTTAAACATTTAACGCCTTCGTGCGAAAGTATAGGCCATAGTTCAGGGCTTATATCGTGGCTCGCTGATAATAAAAGTACTTCTCTCTCGGAAGAAGATAAACTACTAACAGCTGATAGGTAACTGTACAATGAACAATAAATCATTACGGCATAGGTTGCTAATTAACGTAAAATAACGTATATTTTACTTAAAACAATCCACCATAAAAAACACGTAGACCTGATTTGATAATTAAATAAAATGAAGCTCTACATGGAGATGTTTTGTCAAATTTCGAATTTATTTTCTTTCAATAACAATTGTTGTATTTGAAAACTTATTTCAATGCTTTGCTTCTTAATTGAACATGTTAAAATCAAGATAAGTCCCCAGGAACATTAACTTGATCTAAGTAAATTACTACCAACCAGGTAAAATTTTAACTTTTCCTTTGAAATATATCTTTTGTCAGTAACATCAAACCACACAACTTTCGGCACCGAAAGTTTACCAAGTCAGGACTCGTGTTATTGGATAACTTAGACAATAATACACTAGTTCAAAAGCTGTAAAACTTCAAATAAGCACGGTTTAAGAGGAATTGCACCGAAAACTCGTTCTTCCATCTATAAGCAGTAAACAATTAATATAGGCAAATGTTATTCTACCACTAAATGCGCGTATAGTTCAACTTCTCATCTGAAACTGTTATTATTTATGAGTTCAAAATAAATTTAAGAACCTGCATTCGGTGATTGAACCGGGAACTCTCATTCAACTACGACTGAGTGACGTTATCCCACTTCCGCCGGCTACGCAGTGTCCAAGCGGTCGTCACTCGTTGGGGTAATGGCCACAATAACAGGGGAATTCGATGGAATAACAGCTGTCGACCGGCACAGTGACCACTGCAATTATACGAGAAAGTATATTTAATGAACGTGAATAAATAAGGCATTTCACTTAAAAAGAAGAACCGAGGAGTTAAATGATTATCTTGGAACACTTCAAAAACTAATAAATTCAACTTTATTTTGAAACATATTTCAAAATGGAGTCCTACAGTATAGTAATTGTTAATTGAATTTCTTGCATAACCATCATAATTTTTACGGAGTCGATCAGAATATGATTGGCCACATTGTGACAGAGTGAAGAACGAAACTGAGGTCGCATCCAATGGACCGTTTAATGTGTATCGAGTATAGTTAGTTCATCATTACAAGGCAGGACTAGCACGAATCATCAAGGATAAATGTATTAATTATCACACAGACGTATAAAGATGTACGTTAGTCGTTATCTATTTATAACTGCCACTGCGGCCGTAAGAAACAACGTATGTTTCATTTGTCTCTGTGGTGACACTCAACACGACTATTGGGCCAGTAATGTTTCATTTGTCTCTGTGGTGACACTCAACACGACTATTGGGCCAGTAATGTTTCATTTGTCTCTGTGGTGACACTCAACACGACTAATGGGCCAGTAATGTTTCATTTGTCTCTGTGGTGACACTCAAAATCGACTATTGGGCCAGTAATGTTTCATTTGTCTCTGTGGTGACACTCAACACGACTATTGGGCCAGTAATGTTTCATTTGTCTCTGTGGTGACACTCAACTAGACTATTGGGCCAGTAATGTTTCATTAGTCTCTGTGGTGACACTCAACTCGACTATTGGGCCAGTAATGTTCCATTTGTCTCTGTGGTGACACTCAACACGACTATTAGGCCAGTAATGTTTCATTTGTATCTGTGGTGACACTCAACTCGACTATTGGGCCAGTAATGTTTCATTTGTCTCTGTGGTGACACTCAACACGACTATTGGGCCAGTAATGTTTCATTTGTCTCTGTGGTGACACTCAACTCCACTATTGGGCCAGTAATGTTTCATTTGTCTCTGTGGTGACACTCAACTCGACTATTGGGCCAGTAATGTTTCATTTGTCTCTGTGGTGACACTCAACACGACTAACGGGCCAGTAATGTTTCATTTGTCTCTGTGGTTACACTCAACTCCACTATTGGGCCAGTAATGTTTCATTTGTCTCTGTGGTGACACTCAACACGAATATTGGGCCAGTAATGTTCTCTTTGGCATTCCTCAGCTGACATTCAACTCACAAATTTGACTTATAAATACGCAAATATACTTTTGTTAGGAGTCATCTCAAAAATCTGTGGATCTCCTCGATAGCGAACGTTTTGGGGAAAATGTTAAATTTCGGTCAATCAATTTGACCTCCCAGTTAAAGTAATTGTTACCAAATTCGCAACGGCTTAAATGATAACATTAGTATGTACATACCAAGATAAGATTTTTGTAAATTCAATATCCTATATTACAACATGATACTGTACGCAAATGTGATGAAATTGCTCTAGTCTATGTACAATTATGGCCTTGTTAATGATTGCATAAATTAGATCGCCAACACTACAAAAAACCTACCAGTATGAATCCTGGCAAATAGCTTAACCAAACCGAGGAATAACATTACTGCTTGATATGACAGTATATTAAATACATCGTCTAGCAAATTCAATCATACTTTATTATTTATATTTTTTAGTTATTAAAGTGTTAGTCTTCTTAGCTCTATAAGTAACAAATGTGTGGAGGGAAAATTGAAAAAAAAAAGATCTTTACGAGAATATGGATACCTAAAGTGGCTTTGTAGGTATAACTCATTAAGAAGCCGTGATATATATTTCATTAAAATTATGAGAATACGGGGGACAAAATGTACAAACCAACCCAGTAATAAGAAAAACTTATGAACAAATATATTTTTTTGGGTGTAGCCAACTATTTTTCAACAAATGAACAACTGTACAAATGTTGTTGAAATCTATACATAATTATCTTTGACTAAAAGAGTAAATTAATAATACAGTACATAAAAACTTCATTACTAGAGTTTACTGTAAATGAGGTAGTTATGTACTTTTATATAATTTTCGGGCGGAGCAGGCGGGGTCAGTGAGGGTAAGAGAGGGGAGGGGAACACATTGTGTGCGTGTGTGATGGTGAGGCAAGCTCTTTGCTACTTCCTTGGAGCGCTCAACCGGGCACCTGGATGAACATTACATTATGTAAATTGTCTTACGGACATTTCAGCAATCATAAAGAGGGCGTGCTATAAGCAGCTGGGATTTTAATCGTCCTGCGCCCTACATTTAATCATACTATAATTCCTGAAAAAATTATATCTAGAACACTTTTCACAGTAATCATAACGAAAATTTTATTTAAGCTGTAATAATATCACTTATAAGATAGAATTGAAGTAAAATAGTTCAATTTATTATTGCAATTTTTTTCAACATACCGGTATTTCTTAAAAACCATCTCAAGGGTAATCCCAAAACGAAAAGGAAAAATCCTTCTTACAAATGTTGTTCGAGTAAGTAATATAGTCTAAATCTTATAAAGTAAAGTAACATAAAAATAATGGATGTAACTAAAAAGGTGTCCTGGCTACATATTTTTGGATTCTACACTCAATTTAAAGCAGAACACAAAAAATAAAGTTTTATAGAATTACGATCCGTTTACTGTCTACCTGTCAGATTTGTCACACAAAGAAAAAAATAAATTACTCAAGAATTAAGGCATTAACACTATTAAACTGTATACAAATAGCTATTGAGTTATCTTATGCCATTTCAAAATGAGGGTCGTATAAGATATTTAAATCAAAATATCTTGTACCTGTTTGTTTAACTCAAAAACAATAATTTTTGGCTAATTTTATTATGAATCTAATGTTACCTTAATTTTTATTGTGGCCTTTTAATAGTGGATTTTTAGTAAGAGATGTATTTCACAGCATTCCATCGACGCTGTAAATAAATTGAGTAAAATAGAGTTTTTACCAAAGCTCCACTAATACAATCTTTAATTTAATAAAAGAGGTGTTTTGTTTATTTTTTATTCCATATGTTTGAAGTTTTTTCGCCTGCCAACCATCGGGGAATCCATGAAAATTTAAATGTTTTACCTGAAAATATCCCCGAAGGTTTTGTAAAAAGTTTGATAAATGTCCCAGGGTCCCGTGGGGTTTCCAAAGACCCCTTTTAAAAAAGGGCCCTAGGGTTTAAAAAAACCCCAAAATTGGGGTTTAATGTTTTTCCACCAAAGAAATTTAAAAACCAAACACATCTTAAAATTTTTTATTTTAAAAAAAATTCCCAAATTACACCAAAATTTTTTAATTACAAAAAAAACCCCCCCAAAAAAACAACACAAAAAAAAAAAAAAAAA
Source organism: Stictocephala bisonia (assembly GCA_035578905.1). NCBI lineage: Eukaryota > Metazoa > Arthropoda > Insecta > Hemiptera > Membracidae > Stictocephala > Stictocephala bisonia. Next base: position 2,626,957 of record JAQJVL010000027.1, on the reverse strand, counting down.
AAACCCCAAACCCCAAAAAAATTAAAAAAAAAAAAATTCCCAATTTTTTCCTATTAACAAACAAATTCAATACAAAGGGAAACCCCAAAAACCTATAATTTATAAAAAAATTTACAAAAACATCCATCCAAAACTTTTTTTTTCCCAAAATTTTAACCGCCTTACCCCCCCCCCCCCCCCCTTTTTCCAATTTAACAAATGCAATTATTTTATACATTTTAAAAAAAATTTTTAAAAATTTAAATTAAAAAAAAAAAATTTTTAATAAAAAAAATTTTTCAATCAAGTGCAGTGAGTGAGCTACTGCAAATTAATTTACAAATTATGATTTTACTTAATACAGTTTAACCAGTAATATTTGTAGTCAAAAGTTAGTTACATGAAAAGACCGAAGGCCGAGTTTTCACGAGCGCAACGAGTGACGGGGTTGATTGTTCCTTAAGGAGATTTGTTGATATTTCCCTAATAAAACTAAATATTTTCAGAGCCAACCACTCCCGAATTGCTAATCAGCTAAACTACATTACCTATTCATTAGAGGGTCAGGGTTTCACACGCAAGGCATTCCCAATTAGCCCTAATTGAAATTAATCCTACTTTGAAAGTTATTCATCTTACGACAAAAGCCAAATCGCCAACCACCCTTCACGATCTACGACCATTCCACGTCGCCTTTGTCTATAAAGCACAGTAGTGTATTATGGAAGCTGTTGGGTTTCTACACCCCCCCCCTCCCATGACCCAAATACGGGCCAGATGGGCGCCGCGGGCAGTCGATACGGATCCTGTGTGAAGGCTGTGCCTCTGACGTCACGTGTGCAGTAATCCGATAAGCAGCCGTACTTAGGCCGGAACTAACTCCGTCACTCAGTTCTCCATTCACTAGCGCTGAACCGCTCAGATCGGTTACATCACCACTCTAGACCTTGGCCATGTATTGTGTATTCAATATTTACATTAACTAATCCTATCTAAAACGAAATGGCAATATGAGAACACGGTTGAAAAATGGTTTCGAAATCAGCATATTACTTTTTGGTACAAATACAAAACAAGTTAACGTCGCAAAAATAATAATACAGGTAAACACTAAACAAATTGTCTAAGAATAAAAAACTAGTAAAAATCGAACAGTAATTCCTTGTACGTGGGAAAAGCCTACGTGGGTATACTGCCTGAGCGTAGGCCGAGTTGCAGGTATTGTATTCAAAATGGACCAAAATTGAATTTTATAAAGGAAAAATGTCTTAAATTTATGTCTGTACTAACAACAATATACATCGATATTTAAGAATCTAAAATAAAGAGATATTTTAAAAGAAGGAAAAATAGATAATAATAATGCAAAAAATAATATGAATCTTCTTTAAGGAATAAAAGGTTCTTCCTTATTTTCTTTTGTGGACACTTTTTGTTCCTTTTTTGAGGTAGGTAGGCCTAAACGTGGTTCACAAAATAAATGATCACCGTAGTATTTGTAGCTTACATTTTGTACTTACATTTTATTACTATGTGTTGTGTGATGTTCACAGTTTAAAACCAACATCTTATAGTTACTGCACATTTGTGTTACAGTATTATTTAAATATTGTTATACATATCATTAAATATATTACTGTTCATAATATATGTTCACTTTGCCATTATGCTGTGTGCACAAGTTTAAGGCCAAACAGGCGTTTTCTTTAACATGTAATTCGGCACGTAATTTTGAAACGCTGTCAATTTATTGACAGTAACAATTCATCATAGTCAATATATGTTAGCCGGGACCACTAACAGATTTGGAGGGAACTAAGCGTTTGTATGATAAGAGGCCCACTAAGAGAGGATTTCTATAAATTCCACTCATAAGGGGTATAAACGTACCCTCGATATTTCCTTTATTCCATAGCAGTAACATCTGCATTAATTTAATGTAATAATTTATTTCAAACAGCTGATTCAATAAACGCAAACGTGTCACAAAGCTTGTCTAATTTGGTTGTCATTGTAAAATGTTCAAAGGTCATGTCTCTTAACTCTGATGTGATTGCACTACTTTGCATCCCCCTAAAGTAGATTTATAAGGGTTTCTAGACTAGACTATAAAACGTTATTGCCTAGGAGTAGGAGAGAGGCGCCGACTCTGCTTTTTATGGTTTAAAGAAAACCACGGAGGAAAGGGTAAGAACTACCCGGTAACGAGCAAGCATTTATTGCATGATACAATTTAACTGCATCAATATTTGTAATATTCACTATTCCTAATCCATCATACGCACCATTTTCACAATGAGATAGATATTCAAACACGTAGCCGTCCTTTTCAACCCCGTGTCAACTAACCAATCAACGACGGTGGTACACCTGAACCCATCGATGTATACTACTCTCACATGTTCGACTAGTATACATCGATGCCTGAACCATAATCAATTTATAAACATTACTCCACTTCTGTGGGTGAGCCGACTTTGTGGAACTCACAGTAATACATGAGGCAATTCCACTAAGTAGTCAAAGTGAATAAAAAGCAATGTATATCTATCATTTCATAGTAAATCAATTAATTAACCGTTGTTTGATGAAAAGGAGTGTGTTTTTTTTATCATAAGAGAGGATTTTGACAGACAATCTGCTGTCATAATTGAGTTTAAAATTCTTGTTACCTGTTTCTCTTAGTTTGGTTAGTTTTTGAATTATATAAAAAAATGTTATTTCTTACTATCACTACACTAGCGTCATTCTTCGATTCTTGTAATTATTGTCAGTTTCAGTTTGTATTCTAGTATTATCTAACTGTAAGCTTTTATTGTCATTTAATTATAATTAAGTCTTTTTTTGTACAATAGTGTACCACCAAATAGAGATAAAGAGCGTTGGTTACGTTAAGTTCGTTGTTACAGATTAGATCCTACTGAAACATGGTAAACTTTCTCCGAACCACATGGTGTGGTAGTATCGACATTCACAAGGAACACTGAACACTCAACCTAAAACACCAATAATCTATTGCATATTATGTACTCTAGGGTTTAGGGATAATCAATATTTAGGGTTAGACTAAACCCTAAACCTGTATCAGTCCTATATTCGCCCTTTGTGCTAATGTTCGTGCAATGAAACTATTATTATTATTATTATTATTATCATCGTATAACCTGAATTCCGCAAGTTAGGTGATTCAATATCATGGGTGGATTATAATACTAGCGAGTAAAGGTGGTTGATAGCATGTCAAATGCACATAATGTAAACATCAGTTTATGTGTTACCCACTTTTTGCATTTATTTCGTAACATCCAGTCGAGGTAGAAAGGCGATATTCCAGTGTCGATAGAAAGTGTTTAAATCAAATCGTAGAAGCTGCAGCGAATCCCGCAGGGTCGTCAACGGAGAAAGCACGGACCGGTCGTAAAGTGAGCCGGCATTGAGGTGTGGAGGCCATGGTCACAGCTACTCATGTATCCTTCACGTAACACTTGCATTCCTCATGTATACATTGGACAAGTCATCGGACAAACACCTTACATGTTGTACATAAAAAAACTAATCAATGGGCCATGCAATTTTACTGTTTCTCTTGTCAATTTGACTCATATGGATAAAACACAGTTTCATTTGGTCGACTTATAAATGTAAATACATAAGTTAACAAAATTAAAAATGTAAAAGGTATTTATTTTAAAGACACTCACCAATAATACGAGGATTGCAGGATTATTTTCAATAATACAATCTGCAATAAATTACACCACTTTGCAGGATTCTAAACTTTGTCTCTGCCAGAATAAATTAGTTATAAGTAGCAAACTTTCAGTTCAAGAGTAGCTGATCGCTTTCGAGGCGAGAGCTTCAGCCGCTTCAGGCCAAGCGAGAGCTTCAGCCGCTTCAGGCCAAGCGAAAGCTTTTACAGCTAAATTATCATCGATTTAATCTTCTCTTGAGTGTACAATAGTTATTTTTCCAACTAGTTGCAGCCTGTGTGGGAGAACTCGGGAGAGAACTTTCACAACCCGAGTGGGAGTTAACACCCATATAGCCAGCAGGCTAAAATACCCTGTTCTATTTAAGTGTATGTAATATTTTTATTACAATTAGTTCTAGTGGACACTATATACGATTTTTAAGATTTAATTTATAATGGACCGTAAGTTGATATTACGAGCTATAGTTGATATTATGACCATAGTTTAAAATCGTCTATAATTTCAAGCTTCGCTGATTTAACTGTAAATAAGTAGAAAATACTCAGTTTACGAGAGAGATTACCTCATGGTCCAGTAGAATAGTTCATCTGAGAAATTATACGATACGACCATTAGTACGCATCAGGACTTATAGGTAGTAACTCGTATACTTTGTAAGTTTTCGTTAAGCGAAACAATTCTTTAAGCCCTCTTTAAACTTTCAACTGATGTAAACGACTGTAATTATTTTCGGTTGACGTGCACACATTGTTACGCCAGAGTTGAGTGGTTCAGAACTCACCACGCATGTGCTTCTAAGGGACTGAAGTCGGAATTGATTGATTGCAATAGAGTGTTCTCGTCATACGTATGAGAGATTTGGTGAACAACTAAGCTTCTTTATAGTATCAACAGAATGATTTTCATTTCATTTGACAGACCTTGTCTGCTAGTTGTTTACGTTTGGTAGTCATGTAAACAGCTTCTTGTAGTGCATTTCGGACACTTGTTATGAAACGGGAAATAGATAATATATTTAACAAAAAAGACTATTTACGTGATTTATTTTCTGATTCCAGTGACTGTGTGTAATCAGAAATAACAAAGTGAGGGTAGGGATCCACAATCTTTTCCGGCCAAACAAAGATGTAAACAAGCAGGCAGGTCTGACTAAGTCACAAACGGACAAGGTTCATGGAGTAATTTATATCTGGGCTAATTGGCCTTTTTATCCAGTTGTTTATAATTTTGTATCATCAAATCGGGGGAATACAACTGTTTGTGTGATATTTTTGTAAAATCTATAGAGTAGTTTAAAAAACTCAGCATAGGGGGAGGGGTAATAAACAGGCGCTATTAACCCAGCAGGCGTGAGGTTAAGTATGTTTCAAATAGAAAAAACACACATGAATCAATGTATCGTATTCACGGCTGACACCCCCCCCCCCCCCAATGAAGGCCCAACTTTGTGAGGTAGTTGATGTGTACCTCTGAGAACCGAACTGGAAAATGTTATCTCCTCGAATTGCGACATTCACTACGAAAACTACATTCAGTGAGTCAAGTATGTTTTTTACGGTCTGACCTCGGCAACAGTTTGAATCGGTTGGTTCGATGTGGTTTTGAAATAGAGGCGGTTGCTTCAGCCTACGTTTCCAGTTTCAGCGAGTTTCCCACACGTTACAACTTGACACTACTCCGATCTATCGTACTCCGACTTTATTCGCGATTAAAATGGCAAATAAAGGATTTTACAATACATGATGTCATTAATTATACAAATCTAAACCTCTTATACAAAATTAGAGATGGTGGCCTAGAAAAAACGACAACTTCTAGGTCCAGCGATCATGTCACCTTTATCATCAATAAAACAGTTTTAAATCTCTCAGCATATGTACAATACAAATTATTACATATCCGAATAATTGACATTAACGGTTCAATAGCAAGATATGTCTGACATTTAGAACACTCCTCACTATCAATAAACAGCCACTTCATTAAATTAATAAGAAATTTTTCTTACGAAAGAAAAAACTCAAAAACTTTGTAAAGTGGCGCCATTAGTGAATCTACATTGTAAAAGATTATCACATATATGTGATAAAAAACTTTTTTGGTAATTTTTTAAATGTCACAAAACCTTCCAAAGGTGTGAGGTGTGAAATATAATAACTTTTATACTCCAAAAAAGACCAAAAATAACTAAAACATGATAAAAATGTTAAACGTACACAGGTCAACGTAGAAATGAATAAGCACATTTTTCATATTATTTTAATGTTTTTTTACGCTCCGTGTAATTGTGCAGTGTTTGTTCTAACTAGGGTATCCGTAACTTTTATTCGGACATTAAATTATTTAATAGTATTAATTTCTTAATCAGCATATCTCGTGTTGGTAAAAATACAAGTGAACATCACACAGCATAATTGTTTGCAATATAAGTACAAAATATAACTTTGTGAATCCCTCTGGTCTCAAACAGGTAAACGTGGTTTGCCGAAATAACTACAGTGATAGTACATTTTGTACTTAATAATTATTGTAATAAATGTTTGTTGGGTACTTTGGGTAGGTGATCTGGGGATTGTAAAAAAAGACTATCCTACAGTAACACTTTTCTAAACATCAAAATTTAATCGTGTTACGAACAAATTTAGCATGGATTGCAATTTTGACAATTGAATAAACTAAATGTTTCTCGTTATTAAAATGTCCCAATTCAAGAGGGGTTGACTAGTCAATGACTAACGAAGTCACACTAATGAGGTGGCATGCAACAATAGCCTCCGCTTGCTGCCATCTCATTACAGCTTCTACCCCGTCAGTGCAACATTTACGTTGAAACTCCTGCATATACGATGAAGTTCGTTTTAGGTAAGGAAGAGTAATCCATTACTTTTTTTTAATTACAAAATAAATATTGCATTCCAACTCGTAAATCACACAGTCAACTACGGGTTAACATTTTACTTAAAAATAACAATAAACAATTATGCTAACATGGAAAATACATGTTTAAAACAAAATTCAAATGGTTTGAAATCTTAGATTGCTATATTTGAACATTCAAATTTTTTCATTTCATAGAAGACAATTACATAAATTGTATCGCAATAGTCAATATTAAATAACCTATCCCATACATAAAATCTTACAACTGTGCATACAAACATACAAGCTGTCTTACATTCACTCTCTCATTTATACTACGTTAAAATTCTGAAACTAAATAAATGAATACATAACTAAATAAATAGGTGCATACAAACATACAAGCTATCTTACATTCACGCTGGGTTATTCTTATATCTCATTTATACTGGGTTAAAATATTTAAACTAAATAAATAAATACATAACTAAATAAATAGGTGTATACAAACATACAAGAAGCTATCTTACATTCACGCTCTCATTTATACTTGGTTAAAATATTTAAACTAAATAAATGAATACATAACTAAATAAATAGGTGCATACAAACATACAAGCTATCTTACATTCACGCTCTCATTTATACTGGGTTAAAATATTTAAACTAAATAAATGAATACATAACTAAATAAATAGGTGCATACAAACATACAAGCTATCTTACATTCACGCTCTCATTTATACTTGGTTAAAATCTTTAAACTAAATATATAAATACATAACTAAATAAATAGATAGCGGCCACTACACCTCCTTGTGCCATGCCAATATTTGAGGGTCATTTGGCATTAACAGGTATCCCAGTTATGTGCAAGCAACTCGTCCACGCTGTATAAAGCGTTTGATAGAAGCACGTTTTTAAGACGAGCCTTCAATGCCTTGGGCACCTGTGCACATTTGAATTCATTGGGTAAACTGTTGATTAATCGAACACCGGCCTGAGAAGGAAGATGTTCGAAAACCACCGTCCTGTGTTGCCCAGTTCGGTAGGTTACACTGCCTTTGGTGTTGTGTCCGTGTATGCCGGTGCCTCTAGTTAGAGTGCAACATAATATGGATTAAGAGTCTGCAAAGGCTGTCGCCCATGTTGGTTTTAATCCCATAAGAACAATATTATTTTCGAACCGGACATACGATCACGCGTATCCAATCGTATGTATATATGTATATGTATATATATATATATATATATTCAAACAAATTGCATTTGATCAAGAATTAAATTGCGAGTTGGAATTCCTTTGCGAATTCTTTATTGGTTTTATAGAAAAAAATATATATCAATTATAAGGTAAGAAGTTTCTATTGTCGCCTATTTTTCAAAACTAGGCGTATGTATTCAAAATATCATAACCAAACCCAAAGCGCTGTATGATAACGTTGAAAATGACACGTCATACAATAATTTTGGTCAATAAATAACTAAAAAATATTGATTCGGTAATAAAATTGTTCTTATGGGATTACAGTACAAATAAACGTCACACAACACAAATTTATTACAATATAAGCACAAAATGAACAAATATATTACAATACAAGTACAAAACGCACAAATATTATGATGATCGATTTCGATGAACTACGCTCACCTTCCTCAGACAAGAGGGATTCACGAAAGAAAGATTTTGTGATCTTTCTTTTGTTTCCTTGTACTGTATATGTACCAACACGTATTATGCTAATAAAAAAACTACTTATGGGATTAAAATCCACATGGCCGAGCCGACAGCCTTTGCAGATTCAAAGGTGCTAGATTAAAAATTATTTTAGAACTTTTTTTATCAAAGGTATTTTTCTTCTTATAAGTATGTTACCTATTACATGTGTTGGGAAACAATAAGAAAAAAATCTCTATGTTCATATGGCTACCTAAAGTTATATTTTAATGATATGTGTTATCAAAATGTTGAGAATACTGATACTGGTATAAAAAGGTACTAACCTAGTGTAAAGTAAAATTTTTAAAATGTTGTTCAAGTGTAATTAATTAGTTTTCTAGAAAAGAGTACAAATGTTTAGTTGAAAATTGTAAAATTGTGGTTGAAAGGGTATATTAATATAATATATAAACTGTATTGATCAAAGTTTACTGTAAATGAAGAAGTTATGTACTTTTGCACAATTTTGTGTGTGGGGCAGGCAGGGGCAGAGAAGGGGTGAGAGAGAGAGAGAGGGGGGGGGAACGTTGTGTAAGTTGGTAAGGGTGATGCAGGCTGTTTGCTATTGTTAAAGACAGCTATGGCGAGAATCTAGAACTAAATTCCTTGAAGCACTCAACTGAGTGCCTGGATGATCATTGAACATCCAGGCTACTCACTCAAACACATACATGCCATATTGTCCTCGTTATAACTTAAATTATAAAACTTCACCCCTTATTTCACAAATTAACGCCATTAATGACACACTCTTCCTACTCTTCAGTATTCAAATTATCTATTTAATCCAATTTAATCGATAGGACTACATCTGAAAACTGTATTTTGGAAGACAGGGGGTATTTTGTTTCCAAATTTTTTGTGTTCTCCACACAGAAGAAAAAAAAAAGATAAGTCGCATCCAATAGTGAAGATAATCAATTTAAAGAATCTTAGAGTGTCGAGTAGTTAGTTCTACAGTTCACCGAGACTCTCCAATTTCTCAATATTAACATAATCAATTATTACAGATTGATAAATATATACAATGCCAAACATACTGTCAGCGATGTCTGTGTTTTTTCTCTGTGGTTCTTCGTTCTTTGAAACGATCCTTTCTATATAATTTCAACCACGCATGAGTTTCAGCTATAATACCCTTTGTAAGTTTGCTTCTTCTCAACCACAAACTGAGCCCTTGTAAAATAAAGCTAGGTTGGACGTATTTTGACCGTTCAACGGTCGGTCCTCAGCTGTACAGCTAACTATCTGTGTCAGTTATCTATGAATGAACGTATAGTCGGTAAAATGTTTACAATAGTCAACGTGTCTTTTGCATAGCTTCACGTTTCGTAAACAAAACGACCCGAAACAAGCCTTATCTCAATTTATGATTGTTTTTCTGTCGGCAATGTGCACGCGTTGTTCGTGTTTCACATAAAACCTATGGCTCTTTTTTAATTAAATATTATTATTTTATTCTCTACATACAATAGAAGGTGATAAGGTATTTTGGTCTTTGGAATCCACCTTAAGACTCAACCCTCGCGGTCTTCCAAATTGCCTTCCTATTCTTAAGAATGTTCATTCAAGAATTATTTTTTATTTTATCATCTTTTTAAAAGTAATAAATGCGTTGAGGGAAATAAAAATAAACTTTACATACAGTAGATGGCTATATAGATTGGCTAATTTGGCCTTTCTAGGTACATAACCATTAAGAAACCAGGCGATGCCTTTTATTTAACTTTTGGAATATAGTGGACTAAAGGCTAAGCTACTATATACAAGAAGTTGCCTCAGACGTGTGTGCACCCGTAGCACACAGGAAGAATTTTACAATCATGGGCCGATCTGAGCTGTAATAATTTCTCAATTTCTCTACCTTCACTGGTCTAAAAAAAACATATAAAAAAACAAAAAAGCCCCCGCAAAAAAAATCTTGTTGATATTACAGTCTGCGTTGTTTAGTTAAATATTGCGAATATTATTTTTTTTTAACATTTTAACGTTATTTTATTTGATGTAAAGGTCTGATTGTATTATTCATATTATTTAATCATTACTAACTTAAAATAGTTCCACAACACATGAAACGATAGCTACCGCTTTAAAAACATTAAAATACGAGACATTGAACTAATTCTGAAGTATATTGAACAGTAATGTGTGTTAGTATGTATTAATTTGTCAGCGTTGTGTGGAGAGGTCGGCCTCTTACGTCACAGCTCAGCTAAGCGCTGCTTAAGTAGACCATGTATTTAAGGAACTTTGAACAATTAATTACTAACCGACCTAGTGTAAATTAAAACTAAAAAATGTTAATTAAGCATAACCGATTATTTTACTATAAATTAGATCTGTAAAATTGTTGAGTTAAAATTTGTAGGCTACAATCTTTTACTGAACGAGTGGATTAATAATAAATATGCATAGCTAGAAATTACAACAAATGAAGGAGTTATGTACTTTTGTACAAATTTACTTGCCAGGGCAGGCGGGAACAGTGAAGGTGAGAGAGGGGAGGGAAACACGTTGTATGTGTGTTAGTAAGGCAGACTCTACACCTATAGCTACTACTCCTAGAGCTAAATTTCTTGAAACGCTCAACTTGGCAATTGGCTGAATACCCTTAAGGTTAATTCTGTAATGAAACAGTTTTTTTTCTTCTTCTTAATCTGCTGTTACGCGTAAGGCAAAATAGCACCTGACTAATCTCGACAAATTAAAATTGCTGTATAATGAATACACATCAGACAGGCCCGAGGTTACGTTAACACCACTTTATTTTGTTTTTAAACCAGATATGGCAGTTGTACAGAGGTTTTTACCATAGTAATTCAGGCAACTGCGATTTTTAAACCAGATATGGCAGTTGTACAGAGGTTTTTACCATAGTAATTCAGGCAACTGCGATTTTTAAACCAGATATGGCAGTTGTACAGAGGTTTTTACCATAGTAATTCAGGCAACTGCGATTTTTAAACCAGATATGGCAGTTGTACAGAGGTTTTTACCATAGTAATTCAGGCAACTGCGATTTTTAAACCAGATATGGCAGTTGTACAGAGGTTTTTACCATAGTAATTCAGGCAACTGCGATTTTTCTTTTTATCGAAGCACAGTTATTCAGGTTATTGTAAAAAAACTTTATTTTTCAAGAATATTTTAATGTAAACAAATTTGTACTTTTAACATAATAATAGAATAATTATTATGAAAATGTATTTAGTTGCTTTAAAATCGACTCCACTCAAAGTTATCTGCTTGAAGAATTTTAAAAAAACCCAAGCGCTTAAACATTTGAAGGACAAGTTTAAACATACATTACGTATATTAATAAAATGTTACAATGACTCCAAATTCACCTGAAAGTTGAATAGGAAATGATAAACAGAGAAACGACTTTAAGTATGTATGTGATCAAAGAAGTTTTTACGAGGAGTCAAAAAGAACAATAATTTTACTAAATTTTAGATAAAAAAGAAACATATATCGATAAGTTTATATCATGTTAGCATTAAGTTAATAATGAGTTGAATGATAAACTCATGTTGTTGTTTTTTTTTTTTTTTTTATTTCTTGCATTAACCCCAACAGAAATTAATTAGGTACAACTGCAGTTCCGTACATAGCAAGTGTAAGACCACGGAGCGTTGTAGTACACAATAATAGCCAAATATTTCACATCCGACAACCAATGCGCCCTTTTGAACTGGGATAGTAGACGATTGGACGAGTCGAAAAAGCCCGGGACACAAATTTTTCTGTCCCTCTATTGGTTTCTATGACGTCATCAATATGGCTGCCAAGAGTTTTTGACATGCTTGTACATTTCCCTGCATAACTCTGTTTTGTAATTTTATTTTTACCCATATTATTAGTGGTTATTATAGAAGAGGAAACACGCTTTTGAACGGTATACATGACACTTGCGGTTACTTTTACTAAACGATAAATATGTGTTGCTTTATTTAAACAATTGTTTTTATTTTGATTTTTGTCTATACATTTTCCTAAATACTGTTAAATCCGTTATCTTTAGGTGAAAACATAACCTATACATTTTTGTTAGATACATGGTATACATAACTTGTACTTCATCAAAAATAGCTGACACAAAACAAAATAGCCATAGTCAATTCATTCCATAGTGAATTTCATAGTTGCATTAAATATTAAA